>CM038553.1:745100-1010100 GCA_021527575.1 Ensete glaucum | reverse complement strand
AAAATGCTGCTTCGTCTAGAACAGGAGTGCTTGGATGTTTACAAAAGAAAAGTTGAGCAGGCTTCAAATACGAGGGCTCTTCTTCTCCAGTCCTTGGCTGATTCGAAAGCTGAGCTTGCCAGACTTGTTTCTACACTTGGAGAGAAGTCTATTGTTGGCATAGTGAGTTACATTGTGCTACACAGATTTCAGCTGACAAGGGATTACCTAGAACTATAGAGTCCTCCATTTTACTACTTGCATCATGTGTGCAGAGGGCTCTTCGAATGCCAATTTAGCTTTGTTTCTTGATTTACACTAATTGGGCAACTGATTATGAACAACGCAAAGTTAAGTCTTGCATTCTGTATGTGGGTATATGCAAGGAGAAAAAAATTATAAAACATGGAAATGAGAGGCTATATACATATGCAGTACAGTTTGTTGGAACTTGGTAGGATCCATGTCTAGTAAGAAAAGTTGATGCTTAGTGGGATATCACCTTGAGTGATGACAACGTGTTCTTAGATTCGTTGTGTATGATAGGGAAAGAGGGAAAAAAGGATTATGCTGTATCCTTCATGCATGAATTTGAAGTTTGCCTTCAACTTTGTGGGAAAAAGAAACAAAAGAGATTATATATGAGCGCATTAATAGTACCTTTTCTCCATCAAATTCAACCATCATTTCACCATCCAGGAATGAAAATCACATGGTGAATCAAGGTCAAGGTCAAGCGCATCTATGTCAAATCTAGAGGTTGAATCATATTAGAGAATGTCTTCTTTTTCTCCATTCCTGAAATTTTATCAAGTACCCCACAGGGTTAAATATGAAAATATTCTTGCGATAGCGATATATATGAGGAGCTTTCTATTTGTTTTTTGCTTGAATCCTAAAATTAGTCTTACTAAAACAAGGAGTTTCAGCCATATGGTTATTTCTCTTTGTTTTTAAAGAGTCTGATAAAACCTTAGGGTTTTATCTAAGAAAAGAGATAGAGGTTTGATCTCTTCGAGAGGATCAATCTTATTTTGATCGCTTCGAGGGGATCAATCTCCAAGTTAGCCAAAGGCTTTGAGTTGTATTTTATTGCTTGAGAAGAATAACCAAAGGCATTACATATTTATAGAGTTACTTAATCCCTAATCAACTAGGACTAGGAGTCCTAAAAAATAAAAATAGTAATTCCTAATTTGCTACATCGAAGGAAACCTAACAAACTCCTACTATAACTAGGAAAAACTAAATAGGAAAAATAAAAAATTTATATCAAATCCCTAAAATTAAGGACTCCTAAAATTAAGAAATTCTAACATTTCTCGCCTCTTCAATACAGTCTTGTTCTCAAGGCTAAGCAGCAACAAATTCTGATAACTTCTCCGGTGCTTTGTAAGACTCCCAAGTGGCATCTTCAATTGATAAGTTGACCAATTGAACAAGCACCTCAGTGACAAGATATTTATGATGCATCATGACATGTCGATCAAGTATGGCATGAGGTAGGATTTGAACCTTACCAGTAGAAGAAGTATCTAGCAAATTGTGTTGCACCACGTTATCCTCATAAACTTCTTTTTAAGGTAAGAAACATGAGAAACTAGATGTATCTTAAAGCTTGTTGGCAAGTTCAAGCGATAAGCAAGTGGGCCAATGCATTCCAACACCTTATAAGGCTTAAAGAATCGGGGAGATAACTTCATAAAAGACCGAACCTTTATAAAGGTTTGCTTGTAAGACTGAAGTCGAAGAAAAACCCAATCACCCACTGCAAACTCTCGCTCACTACGTTGCTTACCAGCTTGTTGCTTCATTCTAGCTTGTGAGACTATGAGATTATCTCTTAGAAGTTGAATAATTTTATCCCTATCAAGTAATTCATTATCCACTTGATCAACCTTAGAAGAACTAAGCATGTATTTTGTAATCATGGGAGGAGGTCGATTATAAACTGCTTAAAAAGGAGTCATTTTAGTAGAAGAATGATAAGTGGCATTGTACCACCACTATGCCCAAGGAAGTCATTTCATGCATTCCTTTGGTTTATCACTAGTAAAACATCGGAAATAGTTTTCTAGACATCTGTTCACCACTTCAATCTGCCTATCTGTTTGCGGGTGATAGGCAGTACTCATATTCAATTGGGTATCCTACAAGCGGAAGAGCTCCTTCCAGAAGGTGCTAGTAAAAATTTTGTCTCGATCAGTAACAACGCAACGTGGAACTCCATGCAAATTTACTATATTCTCAACAAAAGTGCGATCAATACTTGCGGCAGTATAAGGATGTCATATAACACAAAAATAAGCATATTTTGTAAGGCGATCCACAACTAGAAAGATGGTGGTTTTACCTTGTTATGGTGGAAGTCCGTCAATAAAATCTATGGATATGTCAGTCCAAGCATCATCAAGGATAGGAAGAGGCTGAATCAAGCCAGGGGTAGCAACTGTCTCACCTTTGTGGCGTTGGCAAACATCATATTCTGTAACAAACTTCTTGATGGTTTTATTTATACCCTTCCAATAAAAAAAGTTGATAGATGCATTTTTATGTACGAAGAAATCCAGCATGACCCGCAGTTGGTGATGAATGAAACATTCAAAATTATATTATGACAAGAAGAATTTGGTGCCAAAAACAATTCTGCTCTTGTAGTGCAAATTTGTGAGATCCCATCTGTAATTAGGAATAGAAGTTGGATCTTCTTCTAGCTTTTAGTAACATCTTGAATTTCATGATCATCTAACCATTCGCTCCTAATAAGTGCTATTGTTTTGCAAGTAGAAATAGAAATAGCCACTAGTTCTGCTTGTTCTAGAAGGCGGGAAAGTGCATCTACAACTAAATTCTCACTCCGCTTTTTATAAATGATCTCGTAGTCAAAACCCACTAGCTTAGTGACCCTTTTTTGCTATTTTAGAAAAACTCTTTGCTCCAGAAAATATCTCAGGCTTTTGTGATCAGTGCGTATTTGAAACCATTGACCAATTAAATAAGGTCTCCACTTAGTAACTGTATGAACAATGACGAACATCTCCTTGTCATAAACAGATAAATTCAAATGAGACGAGGAAAGTGCCTTACTAGCATAAGAAATTGGACGACCTTCTTGCATTAGTATAGCTCCAATACTCGTTCCAGAAGACTCAATCACGAATAATTTGTTAAAATCTGGTAGAGCGAAAACTAGTGTGGTAATTATTGCATACTTTAGATGAATAAAAACTTGAGTAGCTTCTTTTGCCCATTTAAATGTATCTTTCTTCAAAGATGATGCCAAAAGAGCACAGATTTTGCAATAGTTCTTCACAAACTTTCGATAATAACCAGTGAGTCCCAAGAATCCTCTTAAAGCCTCAGTTGATTTTGGAATGGTCCAATTTTTCATTGCTTGGATTTTGGAAGGGTCAATTGCAACACCCTCTCGGGGAGCAACATGGCCAAGATATTCTACCTCAGGTTGCACAAAGTTGCATTTTAATTTCTTGACAAAAAGATAATGCTCACGAAAAAGGGTAAAGACCAAGATTTGCAATTTCGACCTGTATCGCCCAGTACGGGTGGTACATACCAGTCCGTTAGATTGTCGGTACGCGGACTGCCACGGGTGGTTACGCCAAAAATCAACCGTCGGCGGTCGATTTCGGTCGTCGACGGCCGATCGAGGGAGAAATCGATCGCCAACGTTCGATTGAGGGAGAAATCGACCATCCGCGGTCGATTGAGCGAGAAAAAGGGAAGAAGAAGAAGAGGAAAAAAAGAAAAAAAGAAAAGAAGTTCAATAATCTCATCGTTATTACACCACCGAGGAATCCTTGAGGACACACCACCAAGGAAACACCGAGGAATGTGACTCTAGTACTAAATGATAAAATCTTAGGGTTTTATCTAAGAAGAGAGATATGGATTTGATCGTTTCGAGGGGATCAGCCTCCTTTTGATCGCTTCGAGGGGATCAACCTCCAAGTTAGCCAAAGGTTTTGAGTTGTATTTTATTGCTTGAAAAAAATAACTAAAGATATAACATATTTATAGAGTTCTTTAATCCCTAGTCAACTAGGACTAGGAGTCTTAAAAAATAAAAATTACAATTCCTAATTTGCTAACAAACTCCTACCATAACTAGGAAAAACTAAATAGAAAAATAAAAATTAATATCAAATCTCTAAGATTAAGGACTCTTAAAATTAAGAAATCCTAACAGAGTCCTTGTTATCAAATTTGTTGTCAGATAACTTTGTTTATGCCGAAAATACTAGTTTCCGAAAGGCTATTTTGCATATGTTCTGAGAACATAATAAGGTGTTGCTGTCCATTCGGTTGGCGTTTTCTCCCTCTGGACTTATCCTCTTTATTCTGTTTTTTAACTGAAGACATTAACAAAATCACATCTATTTCGAGTCTTAAGTAGTTCCTTACCAATTAAGGTTGGGACAGACCCTGTGAACACATAGGTACGATTGTGGTCTAGAACTCTTCTTTCTGAAATTTGCATCAGATCCTTTTTGTGCTTCTAAGTAGAAGAAAAATTCAATAGTTGCCTTTCTTAGGCTTCGTTTTGTCAAAGACTTGTATAGTTGTACCAAATTTGTGGTACATAGGTATCTATCTGACCAAATTACTTGGTTTTTCAACAAGTACAGGATTTAGGCATGATATTTGGACTACCTTAATTACTACTTCTATAATCACAAATAAGGATTCTTGTGCTAACAATTCATATTTGGTGTTCATCAGCCTGATAAGTCCGCTGGCACGATCAAGGAGCAACTAGCAGCTATAGGACCACTTCTAGAGCAACTGTGCAAACAGAAAGAGGATAGGATGAAAGAATTTGCTGATGTGCAATTACAGATTGAGAAAATCAGTGGAGAAATTGCTGGAACTTTAAAGATTGGAGAGCATATGAGGACACTAACGGTTGATGTGGAGGATTTATCATTGAAGAAGCTGGATGAGTACCAGTCACAACTTAAGGAACTTCAGAAAGAAAAGGTTCCTCATCACAGTGTTGCTGTCAAGTTGATCTTTAAAGCATAATTTTTGTGGTAACATTTGCATCACTATCTTTGCAGAGTGATAGGCTGCACAAGGTCCTCGGCCTCGTTAGCACAGTACATGATCTCTGTGCAGTTCTGGGGTTGGATTTTTTCAGTACTGTAATGGAAGTTCATCCTAGCTTGAATGACTCTGTAGATGTACAATCAAAGAGCATCAGCAATGATACTATATCAAATCTTTGTAGAATGGTCTTATCACTTAAAGAAGATAAAAAAATGAGGCTGCAAAAGGTAAGTTATAGATCTCAACATCATGTTATTGCTCTTCAGTTAGTACTCTTTAGCTTCATTCTAATAGATAAAAAATTATCTGTATGTTTCATTGGATTTTGTTCTGAATTTTTGGTGTTTACATGAGTGTTCATTTCGAACTTTCATGTTGGGCAAAGCAGAGGCTGAAGCACTACCAGGCATACATTGCACTGCTGTCTTCAATTATATATATTTTTTTTCTCTTGACATATTATGGGTCTTAAATCAGTTGTCTTTTATTAATTCTGAGTTATTACAGAGGTAACAACTGGCTTTTGTTTTGCCTTGAAGATTGCTACTCATATTAAAATTGCAGGTTGTTCTCATAATTATTCCAAATTAGCAACTCTTATGAGTATCATGATTATGTACATTCTTTTATGTGTAAATATGTTTATTTAATAATTGTTCACATGAGTGTGGATCATTTTGGACCATTTCTATGAATTGACATGTTAATCCATGCAGCGGATATCTTAAGAGAAAACCTTTTAGTTGCAGTTCTTATCACACTGATCATAGATTATCAGCATCTTTTTTGTTGTTCAAGTCATCGTACTTAGTGACCTGTATTCTTCAGCTAGACATGGGTTTACTTAAGGAACATTTTTTTGTTAATTCTTGCCTTTCTTTTATTGGCTGCATCAGATTTATTCAGCTTTTGGTTCCATGCGGAACATATAATTGAATGCTATAGAGCATGTAAGTTTCCACATCTTTTCTTTTGATAGTTCACATTGTTTCATCAAAGAACACTGCATTTTACACAAAAAATGCTATGATGTCCTTCTTTTCTATGGGTGTACCTTTTGGACAATTGACTTAAGTAACATGGATCTGTACATCCTTACAACTGTTACTACAACAATAAAATTCCTAGTTCCTAACAATTTAGCATCAAATGTATCATCTTTTTACTCTTATGGAGCTCCTTTCAGAGAATTATTACTACTTATTTGGCTAGGAATTTAGAACTTGCTTGAGATGGTTGTCATTGGGTTGTAAGCAAGTTGTGAAGTTTGCACAAATTGTTTTTGTCCCCATAGTAATGTGGAAGGTCTAGATGAGGATGCAATGGCAATTGCAACTTTAATGGCACTATCTACTCTGCAAATTATAGACAGTTTAACTTTTTTACATTTTACGAAAGCCAAAAACATCATTTTTTTTTTCTGGGAAAGAAAGCAAGTCCGTAATAGAGTCTAAAATAAGTCAAGGGATTTTAAATCTTCAAATCGTTTTTTTTTAAAGACCATATCACCATTAATTTCAGCTTCATCTTATTGTCTCTACGCTTGTAAAATTCTCTTTTAGATTTCTATCTGATTCTCATGTAAACCTTGGTTGTCTTCTCATCTAAATTGCACTCTTGTCACAGAAGTTGATGTGTCGAGAGGATCTAACGACTGGTATATGGTCAAACTTGCGTATGGCTAACAGAAAAGATATATATGTTATTGTCTTACAAAAATGAGGAAGCAATAAACTTGATCCTATTTAATAATATTTTCCATTCATGTGACATTCCCCTTTCTTTTTCTGGCATTCATATTATCATCCAAAAAAAATAATTGATTATCTCCTTTCATTTATCAATTTTGGCTTTCTGTCTTGATGTGTTTTCAGCTTCAAGAATTAGCTGCTCAGCTTGTTGATCTTTGGAATCTGATGGATACACAAATGGAGGAGCAGGAACTGTTTAGTCATGTAACTTGTAATTTATCTGCCACAGTGGATGAAGTTACTGTTCCTGGAGCCCTTGCCCTTGATCTAATTGAGCAGGTTAGATAAGAATGGTGAAGTCTTGAAATAAGTGTTTTTCCATCTTCGGGATTGAGGAGATGCCAAAGCTTATCTTTCTTGTGTGCTGTTACATTTGTTTTTTTTTTCTCTTCTTTTATGAAGGCTGAAGTGGAAGTTGAAAGGTTAGATGAGCTGAAGGCAAGCAAGATGAAAGAAATAGCTTTCAGGAAACAAACTGAACTTGAGGACATTTATGTTCGTGCTCATGTAGACATAAATTCTGCTGCAGCCAGAGATAAAATATTGGCTCTAGTTGACTCTGGAAATGTTGAACCTTCACAATTACTGGCAGATATGGATAATCAGATACTGAAAGCTAAGGAGGAAGCCATGAGCAGGAAAGAAATATTGGAAAAAGTTGAAAAATGGATGTCAGCATGTGAAGAAGAAAGCTGGCTTGAAGACTACAACAGGGTAACTAACTGTATATCTTTCTAATCTTGATTTACTTATTCTTGCACTTGTAACTCTTTCATGCATTGTTATTCAGCTTGTTGGAGCCTTGATCCTTTGGGCCAACACTAATATGTAATGTTTTCTTCCAGTATGCCATAACTACCTCAAAGCTTCATTTACAAAAAGTCACTTCTGTAAATTATGCAGCTACAGTCGACTTGAAATTTTACATGATGTCAGTATTTAGGCTATTTTAAATATGCTATTTTCTAGAAAGTAGCCTGTGACCTGTTGTCCATGCATTCTTATTGTAGATAATTGAACTTATAGGCACTGTTAGAACAGAGTTTAGATTTTGCTGCTCCTTGTCACTGCCCAATTAATTCTCTAAGGTCAAACCATGTATGAAATCTAACCAAATTTGAACTTTGTTATGTATAACTTCTTTTTCAGGATGACAATAGATATAACTCGAGTAGAGGTGCACATTTGAACCTCAAGCGTGCAGAAAAAGCTCGTATACTGGTTAACAAGATTCCAGGTATCTCTGCACAAGCTTGGTGAGATGTATCTATTTCTTCTCTCTTTTTGATGGTCTACTTTCTGCAAGGAAATATTTGCATGTTATACCATCTGGCAAGAAGCATTTTTTTATCCACCTGATAAGGTAATATGGAAACAGTTGTTTTTCCATTTAAAATATGATATATCCAGGTCCCTTTTCCTGTTAAGTTTACACTTAGTACTGGACTAATTTTGCTAAATAGTCTATCTGATGTAACATGGGCATTTTCAGAGCTTGCGTCAGGGGATTGGTAAGTGATAGCAAGTTAACAACTTATGCAGTTATTGGAGCAACGCCAATGGGAAAACAGAACATTGCAATTACTAATTTTTTGACACCAAACTATCGGCCAGAAGTGATTTTTTCCAAGATTTAGTACAAAAAATTTTGAAGTTCTTTTACTTTTTCCTGCCTTCCAACTGAATCCGATTATACGGAGGAAGCTAAAAAAGAAAATTTGAACTAATTGCCTTCGTAATTGAGGAAGACTTAACTTCCCTTCATTTATGAGTATCTGTATCACTTCTCTTGCAGGATCATTCTGGTTCCTTCTACTACCGTTAACTTGAAAATCATAACAAAACTGTTAATTTCGCTAAAAAAACCTGGTAGTTAAAGTAATAGAAACATGAATTCTAATTCATGGGCCTTCTAGCAGATTAGATCTGATAGTTGAATGACATTTTTTAATAACTAGGAATTGATCTACAGCTACGGTTGTGGTCAGCTGGTAAAGCATTTCAAATTCATTCCATGACTAATAATGTTTGATGTTGTAGCTCTTGTCGAGACACTGGTTGCTAAGACTCGAACATGGGAAGAGGATCATGGGATGTCATTCATGTATGATGGTGTTCCACTTCTTGCTATGCTAGATGAATATACTATGCTAAGGCAGGAAAGAGAAGGGGAAAAACGAAGGCAGAAGGTACTCTTTGATGTGGTTTGATTGTCATGATAGTGTGAACGTAGTATATGACCACCGACGAGTCCATGGGTGTTTAAATTCTTTCTGTTTGTAAATTCCAGGACCAGAAGCGCATGCATGAGCAACTTGCCACCGAGCAAGAATCTGCGCTCAGTTCACGGCCTACTCCAGCTCGGCCACTCGGCACAAAGAAAATGGTGGGTCCTCGTGCAAACGGAGGTTCATCAAATGGAACTCCTAGTCGACGGTTATCACTTAATGCCCACCAGGGCAGCACAAATGGTGTGAGGTCCGTGAGCAGGGATGGTAAGAGAGACAGTGACAGGCCAGCGGCTCCAGTGAACTATGTTGCTATGGTGAAAGAGGATGTGGGCTCCCATGTATCAGGCACCGACGAAGTTCCTGCTTTACCGTGAGACTGAGACGGTGTCGTGAATGCGTTTATTTTGCAGATTTTTTTCCTTTGTTGCTGATGCAGTCTTATGTTAGGTTGTGATAAGTAATTGAGTAATCATAGAACCATAGGAAGGTTGACAAGATGAACTGAGAAGACCAGTGCTTCATAAATTGGAATGTTTGCTATAAGAGTATGCATTAGCTATTATGTTGATCTAAGCAGCATGGATAGGCTCTTGCTTCTCCTGCCCGTTAGTCTTTTGCTCATAAGCATCATTGTATCTAATGGTGACCATTCTGTTGCTGTATCTTTTACCCTCAGTGATGCTGTCATGAGTTGCTCCTCACAGGTGAAATCAACAAGTACAACTTCGCTATTTAATTTCACGATCCAATACTGCCGGTAGTAGTGACACCCCTCATAATTATTCTTTCATTTAGCCCTCTTATTAAAATTTCGATAAAGTCTTCTAGGGTTTCCATCATCGACGACGACGATAACCTCTCCTTAGCAATCAATTTCCATCGTCAACGATGATAACCTCTCCTTAGCAATCCACAGGTGAGTATGTTTAGGTAAGTTTTTTTTTTTTCAAGTTGCATCAGCATGTTGAAGAACAATAGCATCTTATCTTTTGTGATGCAAACAATTTGATGTTTTGCTTGTTTAAGATCAGAATAGAACGGTGACTTCATTCTCAAAGTAATGTAACTTCCGGTTTTACAAAACTTGTCTCTTACCAATAAGGGTATATATATATATATATATATATATATATATTAGGCTGAAATTCTTTACCCATATATTATGTCTTAAGATCAAAGTTACCAATCATACTTTAAAACTCATATAAGTATCTCTTGATTTTGTATCAAAATGATCCCTCTGTTAGAAATAAGATTACACCGTTAGGTAAAATAATAATCAAAATTTTTGTTAACCCCTCGTATTATGCCTCAAAATCAAAGTCACTCCTTTGTACTTTAAAACTCATATAAGTGATCCCTCGTATCACGATTTCACATCAAAATGACCCCCTTTATAGGTAAAATAATTTAGGATGTTGCGATGGGTAGAGATGTGGATATGAGATATTCGCGGGGCTCTTTGTTTATACTTCTTTGTCTTTTCCATCGGATTTAAAATTTTTCAGGGATATACGATCTCTTTAGGTAACACATCTTTTATGATTCGTGCACTTTTCAAGTTTTAAAAATTTTTCGCATGTCAATCATTGCACAATGATCAAATACTCGACTTCAGAAATTTATGTTTTGTTTTTGTTTTTCAATGTGCATGAGATATCGATTATAGAT
Source organism: Ensete glaucum (assembly GCA_021527575.1). NCBI lineage: Eukaryota > Viridiplantae > Streptophyta > Magnoliopsida > Zingiberales > Musaceae > Ensete > Ensete glaucum. The sequence goes on along the minus strand of CM038553.1, from coordinate 999,401 downwards.
TTCTCGACAGATTAGTGTTTGAGTCTTTTCCTCCTTTTTGAGTTAAGAAATATTTCTAAGTTGTAGGAGAATTGAAGTCTCTTGTAAAAGAGAGGTGTAAAGGTTCTCTCCTAAGCTTGTTTAAAGGAGAAAAGGTGTAAGATTCTCTCTTTAACCTGTTAAAAAGGGAGAAGGGTTGTAATAAGGGTAATTGGTCTTTGTCTATTGGAAAGAAGATTAATAGTGAAAGTTGATGGCCTTAAGGGAAAAGGAATCGAGGACATAGATTGGGAAGATCAAACCACTATAAATCATTTTACATCATTTTCTTGCTTTGATTTGTTATTGCTAATGGATGAATGAAATGAGTTTGAGAAAAAATATTTTTCTTAAATATTAAAAATATAATGTGTTATTTTGTGAATTATATAAAAATAAATTAATTGTGTTTTACACTTAAATTTATTTGCATAGGTAAATTAAAAAAAATTAAAATTAATCTTTTATAACATAGTTATGAATTATTTAAAACTAAGCAAAACCTAAACTATTGGATTAAGAACGGATCGGATGGGACCAATTTTTAGATTGGTTAGGTTTGAATCGGAGCATTGGGTTCAATATAAAAGATTAACTCGAGTTCAAGGGTATTTTTGCTAAATAAAAAATATTTTTGATAAAAACCAAATATGGTAGGTTGTCTGGGAAATTTTTATTATTAATTTTTTTTAAGAAATTGCCCATGTTAAAATGCAATTATGCTTTTGTTTTCTTAGCTTCTTTTTAGTCTCCGCCGCCCAAACGACCGCATCGAAACGGAGACGGCCTGGAAGAAGCCGAAGGCGTCGTCACCTCCTCTCTTCATTCTTATTAGGAGTATATAACGAGTAAAATACAGGAATGGAGGTGGTGGGGGGTCGCCTGGGCCGCTTGTCGACCCGGTACGCGCCGGCGACGGTCTTTAGCGGCCCGGTGAGGAAGTGGAAGAAGAGGTGGATCCCCCTCTCCGCTCCCAACAGCAACGCCGCTGCCAGCGCCAACGGTGCTCGCTCCAACCTCCTTCTCTACAAGTGGGCCCCCGTCTCCTCCCCGGCCAACGGCGTCCCCCAGGCCGAGGAGCCCCCGCCGAAGAAGTTCCGATTCGTTCCGGTAACCGATCCCCTTCTTTCTGACGGCTTTCTATTTCGATTTCAGCTGTACAGTTTGGTTCCCTCCCGGGCTGATTTGGTACGATCTGTGCCGTAGCGTTGGATTGTGCCATTTTTTTAGGGTTTGGTTACATTTGTTTTTCAAGTTCATGGAGTTGATTATCAAAAATTAATGATGGAAAATATTTTATTTGTAGTTTTTCTTTTCCCCTTTCTTAACCTACAGAAATGCGAAGATAGCTCGATCGTATAATGCTTGACATGTGATCTGATTCCATGTGTTGATCAAACTATGTGGTTGGCTCAACATTTGAAATTTCAACTGCTTACTTTTGCCTTTCAGGCCTTTATTATTATTATTATTTTTGGTGTTTGACGAGTTTTCATGTCGTTGCTTGAGCTATCTACATGATAAGATTAACGTTGATTTTTTAAAATATAGTAATTATTTTAGACATGAGAAAATCATAAGAGCTTATTAGTCCATGGCCAAAACTGCAGGGGTTAAAATGAACCTTAACCCAAACTAATATATCTATTGGATTGTTCTTTAAGCTGGTGCAGCCAAGGAGCAACTTTCCCTTGTTTCTTGAGCTCCAAAAACTGACTAGCTATGCATACTATTGGAGTGGGAAAGATCATTAATCAATATCTAGCATGCAGTTTAGTTCTCTAAGACTCAGATCAGCATGTTAAGCAGTATTAATACTTCTGTTTCCCGGGCAATGTGTCAACATCCAGTTCTTTCCTATTAAATGTATTTTGTCATCGTGGATAGCTCCTGTATCACTTACTCCTTGGTCTCTTAAGATATTGAAAAAAACAAACTAACAAGAAAACAAACAGACACACACACACACACACACACAAATTGTCCACCAATTACCCTACATTTTATCGATGTGGTGAACTATTTGCTAGATCTTAAATGATGATCTGACTTTGAAGGAATCTACACCTTGTAGCCACATGATCAAAGGGGTTTTATCTATGGAATATATATCAGCTTAGACTTCCCAGTCTAAAGTTGGCTGCATGAGGTAGCAAGCTTCTACATCTCTTGTTCCAACTTCCATTCTTTGTCTGATTATGCTTTCACGTTATAACCATATAATTTCGAAGTTTCATCTGTGGAATAGCAAGAATTAACAAAGGATGTGTCAATATCTCAAGTTTTATCTGTTTATGTGTTTATACGATGACTACCCAAGTCCAAATTATTGGCATATTGTTTCTTTTCCGAGGTATGAAATTTGTGGAAAGACGATGGTCTATATTGTTATGGTTGTAAGATTATCTCATCAATTGTTTCTTCCATCCCATGTTAACTGTCAATTAAGTTTAGAAGATGCTATAAGAAATTGTTTGTAGAACTACTAGAGGGGAAGTAATGCTTGAAATAACATTAATGGGATCTGTTTCTGAGAGTTTTTGGATGTTAAATATGATGTTGTAGACTTGTTCTTACCTAAAAAGAAATTAGACACGGCTTTCTCTGTATCCTCTATAGTTTATCCATTTCCAATCAAATAAGTTCAATTTGTCCTATTTTTTGCAGTATGTGAAATGTTTCTTTCTATATTTTTTCAAATATAATTGATTCATCACGGCATTTGATGTAGTTATTGCCTTTTGTTTGATAGATCGGATAGATATGCTTTGTCTTGTTTTTGGAGTTCAAACTTCTAAATAATTTGATTTCCTTATTTAAATTATTGGGGTTTTTTCTCCATTTTAACCCCTTACGTATACTTATTCAAACTTTACCAGTTATTGTAAACAATATTGTTTGGGAAAAAGAAGAAAACCAACTGATCTTTTTTGATAGTTTTTTTTCTTAATGAACATATGAAGAAATCTAAATCTGCTGCTGGTGTTCTGATTATATAACTAATACTGCCATTGACACCATTATGCTTCCAGTCAACATGTCAGGGTCCAGCTGTTATGTGAACCTTGAATATGATGCTACAATTATGTCTATAATCTACAAAACACGGATACATATATTTTCTTTTCTTTCTGTAATATATCTATACGTCCTTCTAACCATCTAGACATGTTAACATGTTATCACTCTCTTAACTTTGTTCGTTGGAATAAATCACATTTTATTTCATAATCATCATGTACAAACATTTCCCTTGAGGTATTATTTATTATCTCTATTAATACTGGAAGAGTGTTAACTTTGCTATGCAATATGTACGTATTCTAGTATATACTCATTAGTTGACGGTTGTAAGATTGTGTGAACCATGCAGATCTCGGTGATTGAAGAACAAAAACAAGAAGCTGCCGAAAAGCTTGACGACGAGAATAAACCAGTTGAAGCTGATCCTTCTTTGCAGCCAAACCAGATTGATTCTTCTGATTCAAAACCTGACATGAATAATATTGCAGTGGAAGAAGCCCAGGTGACAATATGTGTCTCTTGTCATTTATTTTCTGCTTTATTCTTGGTTATTTACATCATACGTGACTGGACTGATAAGCTTATTAAGACAGATGGAAAAAAAGTACAGAGTATGGTCATTTTAGTAATATACTAGATCTTAAAACCACTTGAAGCAGCAAGCCTTTGTGGACCATTGATTACATAAATGCACACCTTCATGTTACTTCCACCAATAATTGATGCTATACAAATTCATCTTGTCATCTGGGGAATGGATGTGTGAGCTGGAGCTGGTTTTTATTTTTTGGATGGTCAAATACGAAGGATAATGTAGCCGTTTAAGTTGCTGTAAATAAACTCAACAATGGACCTTATTTTACATAGAATATTGTGGCTCTCTTTCCTGTTCTAAAAATGAACTTGTACTAGGAAATTGTCCCATTCATTTGGACTAATGCATTTGTAATGTTTCTTTTCATTTTGCTGCCGAATTGTTCCAATTATTATTCTTTCTGAAATATACACACCAAGGATATTTATGTCTTCAGGTTTCCTAAAATGAGAATGAACTCTTAAAAGAATTGTATCATGTTCCAGGCTTCAGACGATGACCAAGTTGCAGCAGGGGATAGCAACCGAACTAATTTTGACTTGAATTTGGGTTTGAAAGCTGCTGAAGGTGACCGGGAAACCAAATCCAGGAATGCTGAGCAGGATGAAGCCGGTGATCAGCCAGATAAAGTAAGCTCAGGCAAGAACATGGAAGTGAAGTCTGCAACAAATTCAGAACCCCCAAATAAGCTGAAGAGGAAAGCTGTTGCGGCCGATCTTAAAATGAGAGTATGACCTATTGGTTTGGCATTGTTTTCACCCTCTTCTTTTTTTTTTTTTATATATATTTAAATTTTTGGTGCAATGAGCAAGAAGCATATGCTGCACCCTCCTTGGTCCACCATTAAACTTGCATACATTGTTGTCGATCTGCGACTGAACTATCTTGACCTATGAATTTGTTCTTGAAGTTTTATTTATTATTGAGCAACATATATGATGATGATGGAAGCTCCAGCGGTAGTCATCATTGTGAAAGCTGAATACCATCTTCTTTATCTCAGCCTGGAGGGCGTGTAAGATCTGTGGGGAACTCTGCTTTTTTGTTGTGTTTTCTCTCATATGTATTCGGTGGCAGACGGAGGTGGGGTTATATACCACATCTTCCACGGCTCATTTCGCGTCCGGACTTGGCGACGCCACATCACCCCTGGGAAGGTTGGACGGGCGATTGCAAGCAGGCGTCCTCCTCCGGACGAGATGACCGTGGGGATGGCGGCGCACCTCCACTGGATCATGGCGCGGCGTTAGTAACGACAACAGCGCATCCATCAACCGGAGGGAGGCACACGAACAAGAGAGCCTAACCCGCCCACAGTTAGCTCTCTCCCGTCTCCGGCTGCCGTGTTTGCGGCGGGGTGCTTTCCATGCTGCCTTGATTCTAAGTTCTGCTCGCCGGACGGAGCCCACCACCAGATGTTTGTCGATATGCTTCACTTGGATCGCCCTCTTCAGAGCCCGGCACGGGCAGCAGGAGGTAGGTTTGCTCATTTGGCAAAATGGCAACGCCCATCTCATATCTAGCTACAAGTAAAAGCACGCACGGTAGCAAAAGCGTGGAAGGAAGCAGTCGTGTGCTCTTTGCTCTTTTTTATTTTTTTTTTGGGTGAAGTTGTGCCATCGGTGCAACTAGTTACCTAAATGTTGCGTTTTTTTTTTTTTTGTCATTTTTGTAGCATGGCGACCTTTCGATTCTTGGAAATTGCAATCATCCCTCCCTAATTCAACTTCCAACCTCTCTCTTGAATGCTTACTTCCACTGTTCGTCACTTCCTCTGCCAATTTCTTTTCTTTCTGTGATTTTATTTGGCTGTTTGAACACCCGTTCATCCAGTCCATGATCCGTCTCTCCAAGAGCCGCCTCCTCCTCGTCTCCTCCATGGAAGAAGCGGAGGAAAAAGAGTTATTTGTCTGTATCCCATACGTAAAACCAAAGAAACCCTTCCCCATTGTCTTACACTCCTCCGCTTCCCTTTATTCCTGCCTGAAACCAGAGATTCCTTCCTTCTCGTGCTGGATATCAATCTCCTCTCCTCCTCTTTCCCCAATAAATTCCCGGCCTTTAGACAATGAGACAGGGGAAGGTTGTAGTGGTGGTGGTGGTGGTGGGATCGACAAGTGCTGCCGGCAATGGCTGCCGAAGCTCCTTCCGAGACCCTCGAGTACACCCCAACTTGGGTGGTGGCGACGGTATGCAGCGTCATTATCATCATCTCCCTCACCGCAGAAAGATCGCTGCATTACCTGGGAAAGGCACGACCTTTGAACCAACTGTACCATTTCCTTTTTTCATCGTTGGTTCTTGATCTTATTGCTGATGCGTATTGGATGAACTCCGCTGAGTCCTTGGGTTCAATTTCTTGTGGGAAAGATTCCCTTTTCGTTGAATTGTGCTGAACGTTACCAAGATGTCGTCTTATCAAATATTTTCCACTGACCATTTGGTCTTTTTCACTTAAAGACTACTGACGCCCTCGGTAATTCTTATTCTTTATATAGTATAAGTCTCTTGTTGTTTGTTTTAAAAATCATAATAGCTATAGATTTGCAACAGTTATTTCTTTAAAAAGAATTTTTACAATTTTACTTATTTGACAGCCTTTTCCTTGTAAACTCAAATGCCCTAGGTCCTTCAGGTATCAAATTGAAGTGTAAACATGGAATGTTCATTGTTTAGATTTTTCCTTGCGTTAGCTGTGGCTGAAAGTGGGTTGGATATTACTACAGATACAGATGTTCTGAGCTTATTTATAAATATGTTCTGTTCATCTCTTCTTTTTTTCAGTCTGTAATCTTCGATCGGAATTCTTTCTATAGATACAGACATAGGTCATCTTATATCCATGCCTAGTCGTTTGAATACTTCATTTTGATTTAATGCATATGAAATTTTATGAGCTATTAAATATCATTCTGATCAACCATATGCTTCTCTTCGGAGTTAATGTTTCTCGCATTTTCTTCTTCAAGCAACTCAATTCAAAATTATTAGAGACCAGTTAACTACATATGAAGTTAAAAAAGTTACCCTAAAATATGCTTGACTAATTCAAAAGCAAGTAATGAATGGTAAGCTAATCATGCTATGTACTGCTATCTAATCCTAGTGGTGAACTTTGTTTTGTAGTAATTGTCTATTATTTCACCATATGCTTCTATGTACGTATTAAATCTTATTATCTTTTCTTTTAATCTTTTTTTTGTCAATAAGTATGAAATATGTACAGAATATGTCAAAATGTTATATCTTCTAGTTCCATCTCTTTCTCTGTATCCATGTCAATGCTTTCTGAAATTCTGTAGAGCTTTACTGGAAATTTCAATCTGTTTAATCTTTTCTTTGAATGTGTTATACTATCTGGTTGATGTCATTCTCTTTGTTCTAATTCTTACTTTCGGACTTGCTATGCAAGAGATACTATTGATGTGTATAAGTGCTGTAATAATTCTTCTTTGAACATAATTATTATTCTGTACCTAGAGCTTTGAATATATATTTTGACAAATTGTGTTAGACACATAATGATTGACTAAAATTTAGTATGTAGCAGTATCAATTTCTACTGCATATGGTTATATCTTTTTGCACAAGTATAAGTTCCTATCTGTTAACGTTTTTAAAATTACTATGATGAAACATTTTTAGTGTCTATTCGTCAGTCCTTGTTTCTATACTCAAAAGGATAAAAGCTGATGGAAATATTTCTGATTTATCAGTAATATTGGTAATATCATCAGTAACTCATGGTTCAGTCCTGACTTGCAGAACAAGAAGAAAATATCAGATACATAGTTTTTCAATGCATGTCTTTGTAAACAAGTTATATCTTGTATTTGCCTTCATATCGTTTTGAATTCAGATTACAAGTTGAAGCTCTAAGCTATGCCATGTTGTGCCCAAATGTATTACCTAGCCAAGTACAAAGTCTGTGTGCATTGTAATAAGCATGATTGTGGTTTGTTTGCTGATTGCTTTCTTTTCTTATATGTTTTCAGATAAGACTTATTCTTTTTTGGGCTGATTTCCAGGTATTGTTGAAGAAAAAGCAGGTTGCGCTTAACCAGGCCTTGCAGAAGTTGAAAGAAGGTTATAGGATACTATCAATTTCTTTACAATTCTGCTTTATTTGATTGTTTTGTTACTGATTTGTATGCCACTATAATGGATGGTTATATTCTTTCATTACTTACATTTTTTATAATTATTATCGGCTGTTTCTTTGTAGCTTTCATTATTGTTTGGAATGAAAGTAGCTTAATTAAACATTTGATAAATATATGTGATAAGCTTATCATTTTTCCATTAGAAAAGAAGGAACTTTTGCTGTTTTGTTGTTTTTGACTATCTTCTTATTCAAGGCATTAGACCTCTGTAGCTGAGATAATGTTCATTGTAAGCTTTCATTGATTTCTACAATTTAAACCAGACAGGAGCAAGGAAAACAATGTTTTACCTTCAGTTTCATCTGTTTATTTGGTCTAAACATTTGGTTAGTTTGTTCTTTTTATTGTTTTCCCTCCAGTTTTATCTTTTTATTTTGCTCATTTCACAATGCATGAATGGCCAACTACAAGTTTTCATTTATGCTCTTTTGTTTAGTTTATAATATTAAATTAACCACCAAAATTCAGGTGGCAATCAATTTAAATTTGTTGTTTAGTTCATTGTAAATTATTTATCCAAATTTTATTTTTTTTATCATTTCTGCTGGTCATTTACTTGATCTTTATTAATACAAATTTACTTGTGTCTTCTTTTTTTGTTTGTTTAATCAGTTTCTGACAATGTCATTTCTTGACACAGAATTAATGCTTCTTGGATTTATCTCCCTTCTATTAACTGTCTTTCAAAGTCTTATTAGCAACATATGTATCCCGAAAAGTGTTTCGTCTTATATGCTTCCGTGCAAGGTGGAGAAATCTACCTCAGTGCAAGAAATCTATCATGGTATGGGCTTCTACTATGGACAGCAGTGGAACAAACGGAGGCTATTGTCCAGTGGTTCCAGCTCTGGCTTCTGCTTGAGTAAGGTATTACCTTATTTTCATTTAAATGGAAGACTGGTTTTATTGTGGACACATCTTAGGAATGAGAGAAGGAAAAGACTGGTTTAGTCCATCCATTCTCCAAGCTTATTTCCTGATGTCTAACATGGCAAATTACTTGAAACATTACTATTTTACCAATTACATATAAAATAGTGCATTATTGTGAGTACAGCAAATGATGGTCTGCACTAAACAGAAGAATATGTCTGAACCATATTGGCAGGTTGTTGTATGAACTCCTAATGCTAGGTCCTAATAAAAGCGATCAGTGAACCAATATTTCTGTGCAAAAGTTTTTCTGAGTCGTGGAAAAGTCCCCTCTGCTTGTAGGGCTAAGGTTGCACCCATTGATCTCCTCAGAATGCTTTGTGCACTGAGCTGCCTCTTCTAGCATCTTCTGTGATCCAAATTTCAAAATATTAGTAGGGTGAGCCTTAACACCATAGTATTGTTTTTTTTGCAACTTGGATGTCAAGGTTCAAGTCACAAATGTGCTTTTTGTTTGGTCGGGGAAGTTATTCCATTGACCCTGCACATTTCCTACCTCATGCACAAATGATGTTTCTTAACAGAAGATCTTTTAGCACTTTGATAGATGTAAAAAGGTGTTGTTGGTCTGATTATGAGTTCACTTTTAATGGAGAAATTATTTTGATGTTTGTCTTTTGTGGTTTAACTCCTGTTCTTAAAACAACAACAACAAACTAATTAAGGTAATTTGTTTTGTTTAATATCAGGGCAAGGTTCCATTGTTATCCCTTGAAGCATTGCATCAACTGCACATCTTCATCTTTGTGCTTGCTGTTGTCCATGTCGTGTTCTCTGCTTCTATGATGGTACTGGGAGGAGCTAAGGTAAGCTACATGTGATATCTTTCTATATACAAGCATATTTGGTGTTTCTGGTATCTCAATTTTCATTTTGCTGTCTTTTACAGATTAGAAAATGGAAACATTGGGAGAATGCAATTCTAGCAGAAATTAGCAAGGAAGAAATTCAGAAGAAAAATGGAAGTAACAAAGAGCAAACTGAAAAGGAACACAATGACAAGAAACATGAACGTAATCTCCTCTTTTTTTCTCCTCATTTATATTATCATAAATATTTCATAATAAAAAAATCTTCATAAAATCTGTTTGCTTTACCAGCTACTGAGCAAGATGTGCAAATTCATAATCATCACCACGATTTTGTTATGGAGCGAACCTTGGGTTTTTGGCAACAGCTGGTTGTTGTGAGCTGGATGGTAAATTATGAATATTATCTTTGTTAATGAGGCTGCAGGAATGGTTTAGTTGATCTCATAAATGGTTTTAATTGCTGAAACATACAATTTTTTGTATTGATCTCATCTCCAATGACAACCATTCGTGATATTTCCCCAAACTTTTGTTTATACATGTAATGCATGGCCTTGGAATGTGTAAACATGGCAAGTACCCTTCTTCCTTTAGTCTAGTTACTGGAATATGAATTCTTTGTTTCGTAGTCCTTTCTCTAGTCATTTTTCTTCTAATGTTACTTAACTTTAAGATGTTTCATAAAAGAAAGTATAGGTGCTTAGGGAATCCTACTGGAGATATCTGAAATCAGTGCAAGACAAGAAATCTGGGTGCAGGTTAAGAAGTTCAAATAAACTTGAAACAGAGTCAATATAGTGAAATAGATTTAGTCCAATAATGCCAACATTTTGAAGTGGATTCATGAGAATGATCGGAACACAGTGGGTATCACCCCAGTCCAATTAGTCCCACACCAGGTGTGGGCTAAGCTATGATAAGCATGAGACCAAATTCAAATCATGATCGATACTCAAATGAGATATCAAATCATATCGATAAAGTTATAATTCTTAGATCTTTAAAGTTTCAATCAATTGAACTGGTACCTTTTGATCTTATGGTTTATCATATCTATTCACTTAGTTCTTTTGTCCTTATATTATTTTTATATATTTTTAATTACTTCACATAAGTTGTCATGTACCTTTTTTAGGAAATTTATTTTATCTTATACATGTTTTGTTGAATCCATTTGCCCTTTGGCCTAGGTTGTTGTTTCATGTGTTTCTCTTTAGTTTATTTTAATGATTTTATAATTAATTAATTTTAATTATTTATAATTTTTATTTATTATTTATTTTATTTTTGTTAACTATGATCCTCCAATATGGATCATCTAAATTCGAACTGATCCTAATTTTTATTTGTACATTCAATCTCGATCTTGATCCATATTTTTGAACCTTTTCTTAAACAAGGTTGGTAATATCGATAGGTATCGCCCGTACCGGGAGGTACGTACCAGTTTGCCTACTGATCGATACACGGACTACTCACTACCGGGCGGTACCATCGATTGGGATTGTTTTCACCCCGTTACCATCCGAAATCGGTCGGTAACGGTCAATTTCGATTGTCGCTGGCTACTGCCGGGTGGTAACGGTCGATTTTGGGCAATATCAGTCAAGGGAGAAAGAAGAAGAGGGAGAAGAAAAGGAAGAACTTGGGTCGGCGCTGCTCTCCCAATCCCGATCCATTGCCCATGAATGATTTCTTCTCCTCGTGCGGGGAGAAGAAACATATCCCCACGTGGGGAGAAGGAACGAGGCGACGTCGCCTTGCTTTTATTTTTTAATTATATCTATATATGTACCAAGCGGTATGCCTAGATGTATCGCTTGGTACCAGCATATCGTATCGTACCAAGCTGAGCTCGATATGCTAATACTGTACGGTTTCGCGAACCTTGGTCTTAAACACGCTAAAATTAAGTATAAGTGTTATCCAGCTTTTTCTACACTAAATATTTCTTAGTTAAGGACAACAAACTGGCATACCATTGTTATGCCCAACGTTCGCCTTATCGAGTGGTAAGACCCCGTACCGCCCGACACGTACTGGTCCGGAGCTGACCGGTACGTGGATCGCTTGGTACCGGGCAGTACTGCCAAAATCGATTGTCGGTGATCGATTGAGGGAGAAATTGACCATCGGAGATCGATTGAGGGAGAAAAGGGGAAGAAGAAGAAGAGGAGGAGAAGAAGAAAGAAGAATAGGATACATACCATTGATTTAAAAGGCCCGAGCCAATCTCTCGACGCTCTAAAGAGGCGCGGCGCTGCCGAGCCTAGGCGCGAGCGCCGTTAAACCAAAGACCGAACCAAGATTTTAGCTCTGCTTCGGTCGTTCGCGGTCGATTTCGGCCGTCAGCGGTCGATTGAAGGAGAACTCAACCGTCGGCGGTCGATTGAAGGAGAACTCGATCGTCGAACGTCAATTGAGGGAGAAAAAGGGACGAAGAAGAAGAAGAAGAGGAGAAGAAGAAAGAAGAAGAGGTTACATACCTCCTTTCCGCGCGTCGTCCTAGCCCACGAGCGATTCTTCTCCCGCGCGAGGAAACGTCTCCCCGCACGAGGAGAAAGATCGAGACAATGTTGCCATTTTTTTCTTTTTTTAATATTTATATTTAATATTATATCTAATATTATATTATATTATAAAAATATTATAATATATTTTAATGCATTGGGTGGTATGTACTATGCATACCGCCTGGTACCGTATAGTATATATATTTTTATGTTTTTTATATTTTTATATATTTATTAATTATATATATATGTATTTTTTTATTTTAGCGCCTCACTTCGCTCGGGCTAGGCCTCGTGCGTTTTGGGACTTTAGCGCCTAGCGCTTTTTAAATCACTGATACATACCTCCTTTCTCTTCGTCGTCTTCGCTCGCGGGCGATTCTTCTCCGCAGGAGACTAACGTCTTCCTGCGCAGGACTAAAGATCGAGCCAATTTTTTAATATATTAATATTTAATATTATATTATAAAATTTTTAAATATATTTTAATGTATTGGGTGGTGCATGCTGTGCGTACCACCTATTACCGTATACCGTACCATACCGAAATAATCTCGATATGTCGGTACGGACCGGTATGGCAAACCTTGGTTCTGCCAAACTGATTTACAGGAAAGAAAACATATCAGAACTTATCAAAACTTATTGGTCTAGCTATTGCTTGATTAAGCTTTTATTGAAAACAAGGTATTGGTCACTGTGAGTATATTGCTTGATTAAGATCTTACTGAAAACAACGCATTGGTCACTTTCAGACTTTCAGTAATGCCACCCGGTATCTGGCAATAAAAAGAAAACCTTGCTTTTATGACTAGATTCTGATTTTTATTGACCTGAAATAGATTGGAAATCTGTTGGAAATGCAAACTTAGTCTATATACTCATTCTGCATGCCCTCTTTTGGCCTTCTATTATAACCTAACACACAAATTCTGTAGATTCAACTTTCTTTAGTTAAATAAGACCTCTGACTAAAATCAAGTGACTCAGACTAAAGCTTTGCAATTTTCATTTATGTAATGTTCAACCTTGACCGTGTTTTGCACACACAAATATTTGAGAAATTATAGGACTTTTTGAGGTTGTCACTGAGACAGATTGTTTCGTTCTTGTAGAAGTTCAAGCTCTAAATCTTCTCATAAATCTGAGGTTTCCTTGATAAATAGCTCTTTATCTCATGTGGTTGTAGATATCGTTCTTCAAGCAGTTTTATTCTTCAGTGTCAAAATCAGATTACAGAGCATTAAGGGCAGGATTCGTCATGGTGAGGTTTATATTATAGGTATTATCAGTAAATTTACTGTTTTTATTGCAAAATATGATCTATGGACTACCTGCTTTATTACAATGAATGGAAAATTCCAGAGACACTCTTCAAATAAAGCATATGATTTCCACAAGTATATGATGCGGGCTCTTGAGGATGATTTTAAGAAAGTTGTTGGCATAAGGTAGTTATCTTTGTTGTTAAACTTCATTTCTTTGTTTACATAGTTTGTTGATTCATCATGAACTCGCTTTCATGTAGTTGGTATCTTTGGCTCTTCGTTGTCATCTTTTTGCTGCTGAATGTACATGGTATGTTGGAGGATGGATACAATTTATCCAAATATTACTTATTATTTGCAAATGTTATATTTTGTTCATTGCCTGTGCAAGTACCTGTTGTGCATTTTTCTATGAACTGGTTTTTCTACTTTCTTCATTGATAAACATACGCGGAAGCATGAAAGGCTACTACAGTGTCTCCAAATGTTTTCTATTTATTAGTTGTATTAGCTTCTTGAGGGAATACATTAAGCATTATAATGGAGTAAGTGAAGTTCAGGTGGAAGGCAACCCTTAACCTTAATTCTTTATATAGCTTCCTAGCACTTAATGCAGTAATAACAATTTGGACAAGGTTAAGCTGTACAATTTAGAAGTAGTTATTTTTTGGGTTCGTCTCACAAGCTCATGTGACCTACCAGCTCTGTTGAACAGTCCTTAACCAACATTGTTTAACATGTTCAGAATCCAAATTATTAATAGTAGATTAATCAAGTTGTATCGTATGTACCAATTTATTCATTCCTTGTCCTTTGGTAAGAAAGTACCATTTGAGGGGCTTTGATATCCTCATCAAGGCATGACATATAATCTATAAGTCCTAACCATGTGGCAGGTCATAATATATAGCTGACATGTGGGAGCCTATAATGTTATCTAAAAACTGCTTATCAAGATCCAAGCAATTAGACTAAAATAATAATCAAGTCACTAACAATCTTACTTCATCTTTCAATGCAGAATAGACTAATGTGCTAGAGTGGGGGACTAATATTTTAATAGTACCACATGGGAAGATACAAAATGGGCATATTCATATAATTTGAGTTTAATGATCTTGTAATAGTAACTTGAAACCATGGTTCTGTGTTTTGTACTTGTTCAGTGGCTTGTTAAGTTGATGGAACATGCCTCCTGACACCATATATTCAAATCTTAAAAAAGAATCACGACATGTGCCAACATATTTTGTATCAATACATCAGCAAGTATCAGACCCATATCAATCTCGAAATGTCAAACTATGCTTGAAATAATGCTTGTTGGGTAACAAGTTAATAAGTATGTAGAATATTTAGTATGTTAGCTTTGGTGTCAAAATAATGTTGCTTCTTTGTAACTTAAATGATTAGTTTTGGAGTCACACAAAGTTCACTTCTTGCAAGTGTAAAATTTCGTATAATGACCCTTTCTCTACACTATACTGACGGGAGCCTTGTAGAGTATTTTAACCATAATGTTAATTTTAATAGGGCCCTCATGTTGGATTAGTATACTTTGAAATGAGGTTATCTCATGAAAGGAATATCATATTGTGTTGATTGATCAGGGATCGACACATATCAGTTAGTGTCGTTATACAATGTAACATATGCTGATACATACTGATTTTCTAAAAATGGCTAGAAACTAAAAAAACCTTTTTAGGGTTTTTCCTAATTTATTAGCATATAAAATATATTTAAATAGAATAAAGTGTATCTAAGTCATAAATGAATAGATAATCTAGGTTATAAGAGGCAAAAAAATTTTGGATCAGTTGAGGAGCAACTTTGTTGCATGGGCTTCCATTGAAGAAAGTTAATTGATCTTAAACCACTTATAAAGAAAAGAGTTCAAATGTTTTGGATTAGGTATCTTAACTTTAAAATTTAAGCAAAATAAACTATCTATAAATTGAGATAGCATTTATATATACCTGCATCTACCACAAAAATGAATGTTGAAACTCCATGACTGGTGGATTGGGGTCCTCGATCATATGAAGTTGTATGTTAATATGGTAGGCTTGTCGAACCAAATCTTGGGTTGTGCTATGTCTTTGATGCATCAACGTGGTAACAGTCATTGCTTCATTAATAACATGTGTACGAGGAGCCTCTTGAGGCAAGTATGATCGCGGTATGTAGCGCCACGAAGGTTGTGGTGCATTAGAACCTTAGCTATCATCACTGATTTGTTGCTTTGTTAAGTAAGAATGATTCAACTCTGAAAAAGATGACCAACTATAGCGATACATTTTATTGGCCATAAGATCATACCATGCAACGAGCTCCTATTACCATTGTCAATATAATAGAGGCTATGTTGCATTTGCTCAAAGTCATTGGCTGCCGTCCTCTTTTCTATATCCTTTTTATCATGAATAATATGTGTGGACCCTCAAGCCCTGTGATTTGAACATTGAGTGACATGCATAAGGGGGTTGCTCCTTTTTCCATGCCCCACCCAAAGGCTTAGTCAAAACAATCAAATCACCATTGACGTCGTCACCACCATCGATCGATTTACTATTGGTGACATCATTACTATCTCCATGGACCTCATAAAGTGCTGACTATGAGGGATATGGTATCTCGTTGTTGAATTGAAATTGTTGCTCGTTAATCCTTTCCAGTTGATTAGTCGATGCTATTGCCTTCCCCTTCATACGCTTAACGAATGTCTGTGTTGTTGGGTGTCACAACCCCTATTAGATTATCTCCTCGATGTGCGGTGATCATCTCCTAACTAAGGGTGCTCTTCCTCTTCCTCTTATTGGGATGTTGTTACTTTTCCCCATCTCAATGATGCAACGAGATAGATGTAGGGTCTCCTGCCTTATCAAGCAAAAGATTGCATAGGTTCTTTATTGTTTTGACCTATTCTAGGATCAATTAAAGCTTTTCATTATGGACTTGGAGGTCAAAAAGATCAATCTCTGGCCTCTCTTGTTCCTTATCGAGCTTGGCATAACATAGCCTTAAAACACATATTGTAATGCATATATATAAGCTTCTCAAGGCATCTTTATGATAGTTAGTTATGGACTTTTATGTGAATCAATATAAACATTGGCCAATTATGCTTGCATCCACTCGACGGAATTGTTTGTGAAAGCACACTAATTGCAACCTATGTTAGATTTGGTGCAGACATTCCAAATTGAAGCCACCACTAAGCTACAAGAAAATACAATACATATAGAGGCTTCTCCACTTTTTCCCATTAGAAGAATTTGTATATCAAGAATCAACTTATTCTGTTGATGTGAACATTGACTTCGGTCCAAGTTTCTTTTGTTGAATGGGTTTCAAATTGATAAAGTTTGTTGCACAATATGTAATATTAATTTGAAGGATCTCTGCATTTGTGAACTTATGCATTAGGAAGTGCACCTACTAATGGTTGTAGATAAACTTTGTGATGGATTGTGCCTTTTGCATTGTCCTTTGGATTGATTGACTACACCAATATCTTCATCATCAAGTCCATGCAATGTGTTGCATATGGAGTTCAAAAAAGGTTTTACTATGTGTTCCATCAACTATTATCCAAACTTTTTGAAATTCGTTTCATTATCGGTAACAATCTAAATTATATGTAGTTTGATTGTATATGTAATTTTGGAAGACACATGGTATGGTAAAGGACTTTGATTGTTCTTTAACCACTTTTTTTGGAGGAGTTTTCGGTGAACCTTCCTAACACTTTTCTCTAGAGCACGGTTTGACGTTTTCAATCCACGCGCTAGTACCGGTCTGCCCGTTGACCGGTACACGGACTGCCCTCTACCGAGTTGTACCACTGATTAGGGTTGTTTTTGCCCTGTTATCTCTCGAAATCGATTGATAACGATCAATTTTGACCGTCGCCGCCCACTATCGAGCGGTACCATTGAGGGAGAACTTGGAGATCTGGTATCGTTCTCCATCGATGATCCCGATCCGTCACTCGCAGGCTTCTCGACGAGGCTTCGCAGGGAGAATAAGCTTCTCGACAATCACGGGAGAAGAAACATCTTCCAACGTGGGTAGAAGGTAGGCGACATCACCCTTTCTTTATTAATTTATAACTTTATTTTATATATATATATATATATATATATATCAAGCAGTATGCACGAGCATACCGCTCGGTACCCCTAAACCATATCGTACCAAGCCGAGGTCGACAAGGTTTGCAATTCGATCTATACCGCCTGACAAAGTGCATCGTCCATCAGTTCGTACGCGACCGCTTGCTATCTTGCGATACTGCCAAAAATCGATCGAGGCAATGTTACCCCTTTTTTTTTAATATATTAATAATATAGTATAATATAATATTATAAAATATTATATTATATTTTAATATACCGGATGGTATGTGTCGCTAGTACCGATACCAGATCGAGATAATCTCGACACCAGACGACCGATAAGTCAAACCTTGGAGGTTGGTACGGTACAGACAAGTGTGGCAGACCTTGCTCTAGAGTGACATGTAATTTTATAATTTTCACAAAAAAAAATCATTTCATTTCGAGGAAGTAGTTTTACCGAACCTAAAATTCTCTCGGGCCTTCAGGTGGCTCCCTTTGGCCTCCTCCATGGGTTTCTTGTTGTGGGTGTGATTCTTTCTTTTGATTGTCATCGTTATGTTGCTAGGTGGTTTAAACATCATATACTTTGGTGAGGCCCAACTCTATACGAATCTGTTCATGGAGGTCAATGGTGTTTTTTTATTATCGTTAAGTGACTGTCGAGGAAGATTTCCTAGTGCCATCGCTTGTCGAAACTCAGTGGTATATTCTTTTACGGATTGATCCCTTGCTTGGTGTAAGTAGTGCCACTTTATCTTTCTTTGAGATACCTCATAGGGTATAATTCTTCTTGTATGAGCCTTTTGAATCGTGTCTATGACACATCTTCATCGTCGTTGGTTCAAAGATAGGCTTTTCACCTTGCGAGTGTGTCCAGTCAACTTTAGTCGTGCAGGCATCACCTTATCCTTGCTGCTATAATCATGTATATTAAAATAAGTGTTAAGTTTAATTATCTGACTCTAATACCTCAGCATTGATTGAATTATTGTTGGAAGGTATGC
This sequence comes from Ensete glaucum, assembly GCA_021527575.1. Lineage (NCBI taxonomy): Eukaryota > Viridiplantae > Streptophyta > Magnoliopsida > Zingiberales > Musaceae > Ensete > Ensete glaucum. The sequence continues at coordinate 980,947 of CM038553.1, read as the reverse complement.
TGATGCAAGTCTCGACTTGAAACGATAGTGTGCTTGCTGCGATGTTCTATAGCATCTTCTCCATGGCCTATGCACCTCGGATGAGGATGCTTTCTCTCCTTTGCTACGACGTTCTTTACTTGATCGTCCTTCGTTGTTGGATTTGCTTGGGCTTGCATCCAACCCACAATCTCTATCTACTAGGTTAATATCATCATCTAGATAGTAGGGTCATTCAAGACAGTCAGGGTGTTGGTCGTCATTCCATTGGTCGTTCTTCCTCTAGGTGAGCATGGCTCAAACTCCAAATCCTATAGCTCTTTTCCAGAGGCTTTGTATCCTTGTCTAGTGGTAACCACGAGCGAGGGATCGTTGATCTAATACCACTTGATTCGTATGAGGTTTGGGTTCGATGATTTGTTTATCCGATACAACTCTCGGATAGAAGTTTTGACAAATGAGAGGACCATCGATAAAAGATCAAGTGTAAAACCGAAAAAAACCTTTATTGCTTATAAAGTTGAAGCACTAACTACAAAAGCTTAAAGCAACATAATAGACGTGCGATAAGAGACTAATAGGCATGTAAAAATGCAAGTTGTCTTGGATGGGTGCTCTTGGCAGATTGTGAATAACTACGAGTTTCGATCTCGTCGTCCTCTATTGCTGTTGGAACCTCTTCACGAGATTTGGACAACAGGTTGCAGGGCTTCGGGTCTTCTCAGAGCAGCTAGATGAAACTAGGATGAGAGACTTCGGTTGTTGGAACTCGAGGAAGAAGGGAATGCGGTTGTAGGGCATAACCCTTTTATGAACTCCTCTTCCTTTGGCTCTCAGCGCAAGCTAGAACTAGGGCTGGCTGGAACTGCTTCTTGGCTTCCTTGGGGTCTTCTTCTTCTTGCTATTACCAAAGGTCCCTTTGGAAGTTATTATGGCTAGCAGCAATTCAGAATAGATTCTTGTCGTAAGGTGGCTGCAAGCAGAAAGAAGGGTTGCTAAATTTGCAAGCTCCTTCCTCTCTTTCTCTCCTCTCTTCTCAGCTTAGGGTCAGTTGGGCACTAAGAGGGCACTACTTGGATTGCTTTCAAGGGGGCTATAGTCCCTTACATTTATAAGATTTAGGGCATTCAAAGTCGTAATCTGATCAGGACTTCTCCTTAGCTCCTCGCAGCAGCAGAGTCTTCTGTTAGAGTTTGTCCCAATCCTAGTCCTACCTAGGATTGGGATTGAGCTTAATTGGGGATGCTTTAGATTGCGCTCTTCTCTCTTTTATAGCTAAGGTAAGGGTGGAGTCCTAGTTAGGTTAGGACTTGGAGAGTCTTAATTCAATTAGAACTTATAGAGTCCTAATGCCTTAGGACTTAGAGAATTCTAATGTCTTGAGGACTTGTAGAGTCTTAATGCATTTAGGACTTGGATCTGACTTGAATCTGGTCTTTGAGCTTGGATTCCAGTTTGACCTTAGTTTAGTTTGATGAAGATCGAATTGGAGTCCAATTGGAATCCAAATTGGGCCGAATTGGAGTTTGGCTCCAACTGTGCTAGATCTCCCTGATCACTTTGTATATATGTTGATGCACCAATGAGGTACAGAAGTCAGCTTGAAGGTCTAGGTTGGCATCATTATCATGACCCTTGTACTGATCATAGATTGGTTCCTCCTTAGCATGCCTACACTCATCTTCTTGTTCAACTTGCTTCTATAGAGTTTCCTTTTTTTTTTTGCTTTTCCATAGCTGAATTGTCTTCTAATCTCTAGAGGGGCCTTGTGGCAATTTACAATGTCTGAAAATCCCTTGCTTGCATGTTACTTCAGATGGATTATTTCTCCACCCTGATCGATGTTGTCATAATGTTTCCACTGTTATTGACAGTGGTACCCTAGACGATGGCCATGATTCCTAGATGGATCTCCTTATTGTTGCTTTAGGGTCATTTTCCTACAAATATATAATCAAGTGGCAATAAGCAAACTGTGATTAGCCCTAAATTAGACCTAATGACCCTTAATTGGGTCAAAATGTAAAAAAAAATACTAATTAAGGCTACATTATACTTAATGATCACTAATTGGGCCTAAACCAATCAAAATGACACTAACTCTAATTATACTGTAATCATGTTAGATACAAGAAAAGACATTTAATCAACCAATAAATTCATAAGCAAACAGCTAAGAATAAGCTGTGATTAGCCTAAATTAGACCTAACAACCCTTATTTAGGTCAAAAAGTAAGAATTGATATATATGTCTAATTAGACTTTTATGACATTAAATACAGAGAAAAAACTTAATCAACCAATAAATTTTTAATCAAACAACTAATAACAAACTGGACGTGAATTATATCTAGTGATCCCTAATTGGGCCTAAATCAATCAAATTGACACTAACTAATTCTAATAAATCACGTTAAATACAATACAAAAGCACTTAAGCAACTAATGATTTCATAATCAAAGAACTAATAACAATCTATGATTAGGCCTAAATATCGTCAATTTGAGGCTAAATGGAATGAATGGGCCTAATTGGGACACAACATATGACCTTGATCATGTTATCTTCGTAAATATGCATTAATATGTTTATAATTATTGAAATGATAAATTAAACATATAAAGAACCTAAATACTTTTAAGTTTAGAGAAATTCCATCAGATCTGAGTCCCAATACCATTGATCGCAATTAGGAAGTTTAATCACAAGTGAGGGTGAAAAAAAGTGAATGAGAGAGTGAGAGTGAGTGAAAGAGGGGGAGGGAGGAGAATTTAAAGTCCAAAATAGGCCCTAATAGTCAATTTGACCATATCGAAATCCGATCGTGTCGATGGGTAATGGTCTAGTTTTGTCCTGTATTGATCAATACTCCACCGAAATGGACTGGTCCGAATATTGGTCAACTGGCAGACTGGTACGTGATGCTCATTTCATACCATTTTGGGACGCATGTCAGACTTTGGTCTCACATAGAAGATAGGGATATTTCCTCATGAGGATGTCAAGTACAAGGTTTAAAGTTTCGAGCCTTATTACAGGCGGTACATACCGGTCCGACCGGATCGATGCGGTATCACCGCCACCGCAAGCACCATCAAATCCAAAGTCAACCTGCGCGAGGCGATGCCGCGCGGAACAAACGAGGTGAGGCGACGCCTCGTTCCTGCGTGGGACGAGGCGACGCCTCCTTCCCCGCGCGGAACGAACAAGGCGAGGCGACGCCTCGTCCCTCGTTGCCTCGTTCCTGCATGGGGAAGGAGAGACAAGGTGTCACCTCTTCTCCTCGCGCGGGTGAACGAGGCATCGCCTCCTTCCCTGCGCAGGAACGAGGCGACGCCTCGTCCCTCATTGCCTCGTTCCTGCGTGGGGAAGGAGAGACGAGGCATCACCTCTTCTCCTCGCGCGGGTGAACGAGGCGCCGCCTCTTCTCCCCGCGCGGGAGAATGAGGTGTCACCTCGTTCTCCTGCCAGACGAGGCGACGCTGTTTTATTTTTTTAATATATAATTATATTACATTAATATAATATAATATTATATTATATTATATACTGAACGGCATGCACTATGTATACCGCTCGATATCGGGTACCGTACCGGTACCGAGATAAACTCGGTACACCGGTATGGACCGGTAAGTCAAACCTTGGTTAAGTATGATGTAAAATCGAGGATTGCAACCTGAATTTTGATCAGCTAGCAAACTAGTATGATATATCAGTATTAATAAGATTTCAGCATGTCAACATGGGCAACTAGCCAAGGACTTAAGGAAAGTTGAGGGTGAAGGGAGGAAATCTGCATCTGAACAACCAAAATATATTACATATCTTTTCTTTTTGTTTGTGTCTTGCATTGCAGCTTGGACTGTTACAGGATTTTGAGGCCTTTGGGGATTTGATCCACAAAACTAAAGTGTTAAACCTTTCTTTCACTAAACTGCCAGACCAGTTCAAATATAAACCTGCCTATGCAAACATTCAAAGACGGGGCTAATTTAAGGGTTTTAACACTTATCACTGTCATATGCAAAACAATAAGTGTAACAATGATGCCTTTATAAGGGCAATAGCAAATATTCATCAGTCTTTGAAATATACACAAATACAAAAGCAAGGGTTGCAACTCCATACTAGATACTATACTGGTCCTTGGTCGGACTATACATCCATCAGTTACTGGTGTACTGACACATGGTACATTGTACCAAAGAAGAGAAAGAAGAAGGGGAAGGAGGTGGAGGTGGAGGAAGAAGAAGGATGGAGAGGATGGAGCGGACGAAGAGGAAGGAAGAAGAGGAGGCAGTTTGGGAAGAGGAAGAACGAGGACGAGGCGATAGGGGAAGGAGGAAGAGGAAGGAAGAAGACAAGACGGTGAAGGAAGAGGAAGGAAGAAGATGAGACAGTTTAGGAAGAGGAGGAGAATGTGAGTGTATCAGTCAGTGATGCATGATGGTTGATGGGGAGGTAAGCAACGATAGGAGATCGTGCATCAAGGCTCATGATTAGGGTAACTAGGGCGAAAAAAGTTTTTTTTTTCTTTCAGATATGTTCAAACCAAATCGCTCGAAATGGGCTGGGTTCACATATCGATTCATGCCCGAACTGGTACATACCAGTTGGGTCCATACCAGTCCAGGCGAAAATAAGTTCCTTGTATAAAAACATAACATTGTTTCTCATTATTGTTGCGGCACAAACATACCATTAGGGAGTAAGGTAAATTTCCAGTTTACATATGTACTATCATTATTTGGCATAATCCTGAAACCTTATGAAGATAGTATTATATGTAAATATTGGACAATTAAATCATCTGTAAATTGTACAAGAGTTATACTTGAAATTGTACAAGAGTTATATTAGAACTATTAGACACATGTCAAGTAGTGTCCATTGAGTATTGGTGTTCAACAGGGACATAACATGGACACCACAAGCTCTTTGAAGTGTTTGTGCTTCGAAGGATATCCATATGAAATCCTTAAGATTCTGTATAACCATGTCTTCTGAGTTGTTTAAATAGTATACCACATTGGATTTTAGTCTATAGTATCGTATGCTTTAGTTTCATCAAACTATGTCATTTTTTTACTAATTCAGGTTGTTAATGCAGGATGGCATACATACTTTTGGTTGTCTTTCTTGCCTCTTATTGTAAGTATACTGAACTCAGTAAAACCAACAGATATATGCCAACACATTGTTGATAACTTAAATCTCTGTCGAGGCTCAAGTAGTTTGTAGCATATACGGACTGGAACAATAAAAGAGCAGCAAATATTGTTCTTTCATGGTATAAGGGTGTGTTGGTTACTTTTAACTATGCAATGATTCTTGCTATGCTGGTTGGTTTGCCCTTGTGCAGACCGGGATACACTAAATATTTGGCCCAGTCATATTTCACTATTGCCAGCATGGGTCAGGATATTTAGACGTGCTTCCACATGTTGATCGGCATAGGAATTGTTGAAGAACAGTTGATGTATTTGCATTTAAATGATCAATATATAATTATTCAATTATCTAGAATTGATTAGACAAAATGCAGCTTTTGCTTGTTGTTGGCGCAAAGCTGGATCACATCATAACTAAGCTGGCTCTTGAGCTACAAGAAAAGCCTGGAGGTCCTAAAGGAGAAACACAACATGTGAAGCCATCTAATGAGCATTTTTGGTTCAAGAAACCTGGAATTGTCCTTTACTTGATCCAGTTCATCTTATTCCAGAATTCTTTTGAGATTGCCTTTTTCTTCTGGATCTGGGTGAGTCAATTATACAAATACTTTTCCTGCAATCGTCTTCTTTGCCGCTTATTAGTCACAAACCATGCAGAGCACTTACGGATTTCACTCATGTATCATGGAAGGTTTGGGTTACCTCATTCCAAGACTTGTTATTGGGTAATAAACTCCCTACTTTTCTCCTAGGTTTTCCTGGTGTTTATTAATTCTTTGACAAACAATCGGATCGTTTATACGTGCAGTGTTATCATTCAAGTTCTCTGCAGCTATAGCACTCTTCCTCTGTATGCCATTGTCACCCAGGTGAACACAGATCAGCTTCACTACTCTCAATGAGCGCTCTTTTGCTGGATTTTTAAGTTTTGTGCTCAGTTATTAAATTCCTCATGTTCAGATGGGTGACGGGTTCAAAGAGTCTATTTTTAATGCAAGTGTCCAACATACACTGCATGATTGGGTAACACAAGTTAAAGGAAAAAGGAAGCATCAATATGGTTTTCTGTCGTTTCTGAATTTTAGTCAAAAGGACAAGGACAATAACAATGAGATTCAGATGCAGACCATGGCATCCAGAGCCCCTGAAGCATCTCACGGTATTCAGCAATCAGCTTCCTTGCAAGAGATTGTTGTGGAAGACCCACAAGCACATGCTGTCTAGCTCAGCATACTTTGAGATCGAGTCGATCTCAAATGCTCCGATTACTTGTCTCGAATAGGGTGTAGGCCTGCGGAGGAAAAATTTGTCTGCATTTTCCATTGTGTTTCCCTTCCATAACATGTTTCTTTTGACCACCTGTCAGTCAGAAATGATCTATTGGTACCTGACAAATATTGGTTACCAAATAGTTGGTTATGAGCAAACTCCATTTATTTGCTGCTACAGTTGTACCAAAGTCGAGACACACTGGTTTTGCAAAAGAGCTTACAGCTGAGTTTTCTACTAGTACATTCCTCCCGTTTGAGAGATACAGCTGGATTTCTGTCCTGGATTGGAGAAGTGTGTTACAAATTACAATAAACATGTCTTCATCGTCATCTCATAGATGCGTGTTTTGTAGTTCATTAGAAGGGACCTAAGAGGTAGTTTTCGGATTCAGATGAATGCATAAATGCATTTTCCAAACTGTGCTTTCTAAACATGTATCTGAGATTCAGCTACACACATCTTTTTTTCGACTAACTTCTCTATGCTATGTTGATTCTAAACGGTTAGATAATGTGATTCCTTGTTGAGTATTACCTTTCCTTGGCAGATCTGATCATGGTATGGTTGTGTGAAGATGTTTAGAATTTGTGAACTAATCTCTGTGAGTGAAATCCTTGATCAGGAGTGTGTTGATTTTTATGATTTACACAGATCGAGGTAAAGATATCCTTCTTGTCTTGCCCAAACTGACAACATCAATGGAGAACAACTTGAACACATCTTGTTCACACTTTTCTGGAGTTGATTTATGATCTTTGGAATATGACTAGATTGCATTTGGATGCATGGATATTAAACAAGCTTTCACATGGGTTGGAAAAAAAGTGAAGAGTATTCTTGTCAAGTAGAACAAGTATAATTATTCTACCTGAATCAAGTCGGTACATCAACTGTAGAATAATATAATTTATCGTGATCTATCAATATAAATTATTATAATACAATTCGATGAGATAATTGATTCACTAAATTGGCATAACCTAAATCATATGATTGATGGAATAAGTATGAATTGTCATGATCCAATTCTTCGATGAGATATGATATAATGAGTGAGGTACTTAACTCATCTGAGCCATCTATAATGCCGCATTGGTTCATAATCTTCCACTTGTTCTTTTGACAACTATGTTGAAGGTACGGACTTGTAATTGCCAATGCCCAATTGATATGAATCTAATTATTTATATGTATTATTTATGTATCTTGAGAGACAATTTTAAGTATATATATATATATATGTGTTTCTGGTTTTTTTTTTTTTTGTAGCTCAGTCCTGTTGGTGCCATTTAATCGACGTAGTGTTTGTTCATTCATCATCAAGAGAGGTGTACGTATCGACGCCCAACTGATACGCGTATTTTTTTTTTTTTTTTGGTATTCGAACCGTAGTCTCGTTAGTATGCGTTCGAGAGCATCGAGAGAACAAGAGAGAGGAAGACCCCCCTTTACCGGCCCTTCTGGGCTCTCTCCGATCCGAACCCTAGCAAACCAAGCGGACGATCTCCTTCTCCCGCTTTCCTTTCTCCTACGATTTCTCGAAATCTCTTCCATTCTTCTCGCTGCGGCCCGCAATCGCCCCGGACTCTTATCTCCTCTCCTCCCGCGCGATCCCGTGCCCTAAGTCGATTTCGTCCAGGCAAACCCTCCACGAATTGGGCGCTGGGTTGCCCTTCGCCCCGCCTTGCAGGCCCTCCTCACACGTGAGAAGTGGATATTCGTCGAGAAGCCGGCGCCTTGGTGGGTCTTCCATTGTTGGTTCGAATCTAAGGCATTCGTGGGTTGAAGCAAAGTCGCTTCTTTACGTTTGTCCCGCGCCCTTCCTCGATTGGTTCTCGGACTACTTAGCGTTGGGAGCCTAGGGTTTGCTTCGGTTTAATCCCGGGGTTGAATTCTAACTGCTGGCTCTGCTTTCTTGGAACTATACGGTGAATGGTGAGCTTTTGTGCTTGTGGGGTATTCAGTAGCTTGTGAGCGGCTGGAAGTGGCTTTTCACAGTTGAATTAGATTCGGTGAGGTTGCAATCCAAATGGAGAGGGTGGTGGGGTGAGCAGGGGAATGAGGTAGTCATCGGAAGAGAGATGAAGTGGACATGAGTAGGCTGTCATTCCGGCCTCGTCCTCTTGACATCCACAAGAAGCTCCCTGTTGTAAAATCTGTTAAAGATTTTGAGGATGATGAGGCACCTACTATCACCACTTCCACCCGAAACTCTCTGCCACAGCGGCTTGCAGCTGACAATGACAATGAGGTGATTCTGAATTTTTTTTGCAAATGTTTGATCATGTGGCATGCTAACAATGGTCTCTACTCAAGTAGACTTGTAATTAGCTACTTGAACATTAAGCAAGTATCATATGAAGGAGCTATCTTTGCCCAATGTATTTGAACTCAACAGCTAAACACTTTATCTAAACACTGGAGATGTTTTAAGTTTTGATGTTGGCCAAGTCAAATTTTGATAAGAAGGAAAGCATGTGCTCTACTATAAATGAGTTATTTTGGAGATTTTCTAGTGCTTGTATCGAGGGCTTGCTATAAGTGTCAAATAACATGTTCAAACTTTATGTTCTTTATGATGGCAGAGTTATAAGTCATTTTTATGCATGACCTTACAAACTTATTTAGTTTGTTATTTTTCTCCTATATTGGAGTTCATTCCACTTGTACCAACTGAACAATATATATTTTCTTATTGATTTGCTATGTCTATGGTTGCAAACAGTGCTAAAAAATAACTTGATAATTGTTAAAATGAAGTAGAGTACTGTAATCTACGAAATGCTACTTTGCATCTTTCAGGATTATGACAATCTTTTTATAGTCTCAAATTGTGATTATGAGCACTTTTTTCTGTTTTTTCATAATTTAGCAAGTTTCTAATTGATTAGCCATGTCTATGGTTGCAAAAGCAGGTCAAAACAGCTTGCCGATTGTCAAAATAAAGCAAAATACTTTTGAAATACAAAATGCTAAGGTCTGCGCCTCCCAGGATTGTGAAAATCTTTATTTAGTATAAAATTGTGGTTATGAACACTTTTATCTCATAGTATATACTTTAACAACATATGCATCTCTATGATTGATACTGTATTATAGACTTCCTATTTGAGGTAAGAAACCTTTTGAAAACAATATTTGCTTTTTGTAGGCGAATCAAACTCCGGGCAAGAAAAGTTCACAAGAAATTCCTACTCCTCAATTCAACACTGTGGAATCTTACGAAAGAGATTATTCTCGCACCTTCATTCAAACTACATCTTATATACGTGGAAGAGGAGGTTTGCCACTACTTTCTGGCATGTGTCACTACAAACAAACTATTCTACATACATCTCACATGACGACATTTATTAAGTACTTATTTCTCTTTGCAGCCAGGGCCGAGATTGGTGAATTTGTTGAGTATGATCTGGATAATGAGGATGAAGACTGGCTTGAAGAGTTTAACAATGAAAGGAAGATTCTTTCATCTGAAAAGTAATGATTAAACTCAAAGCTCTAAATGATTGAAAGTCTTTTTATAGATTTAGCGACCATTATATGCTTGTGTCTTCTGTACTTCATTGCCCTGCGGTTTCTATGTATGGATTTTATACAAAGTTCATCTGAAGTTTTTGTATGTTGAAATTAATTTTTAGTTAACTAGAATATTACGACTATTCATTCAAGGTGGAAGCCACCTCTTCCTGAACCTTTAACCTTCTATCGAGTCATTAGATCTAAATTCTAAACTTCAAATAGGTAGCAGAGTTCCAACATATTGTAATGTAAGTAGTCAATTAATATGATGAAATATATGCACTCATGTCTCCTGTTTAGCTCCATTGCAACTCTATAATCTCTATTACATTTTCGAAAAGAGGCATTTCTTTTGCATAAAATATATTTTGGTTATTCTAGATTTTCTCTTTGTAAGAGTGAACTCTTCCATCTTTAGTCTAGAAGCTATATATTCCTAGTCACATACAGTAAACAGGAAAGTAGTGTACAATTCAGTGTTAGAATTGCCTTGACAAGTCAACAGTCGTTGGTTGGTGTTGCTGGACTTTTGAGATGATTTGATTCATGTGGAGCATTACAGTTAGTAGACTTATTAGCTCAGTGAACTACTGGCAGCACATGGGAGTATGATCTTTATATGGCCATGAGACAAACTTTCATCTTTGTTCTATATTTCCATATTTATTAATAAAAAATGCTACATTTCTTAAAGTTCTGACAGATTGTAACTTTTGCCTCCATAAAATACATGCTGTGTATATGGTGTCTAGATTTATCTAAATATGTCTATTTCCCTTCTCTTACTAGTTTTCATATGCTTTTTTTGCTTTCTTCCAGGTTTGAGACCCTTCTCTACAAGTTAGAAGTTTTAGATCATAAAGCTCGAGAAAGAGCAGGAGTTATAACAACCACCTTTGGAGCTCCAATTCCTGTTTTTTTATCGCTTGATGCCGTAGCGGAGGTCAATGATTCTCATTTTTGGACCTTGTTTAGTTATTCATATGGAGTCTGACTGATTCTCTTTTACTAGCTAGATTGACTTGTGATTTATTTTATCAGGATCTTTTAGTATTGATTTCTATATCAGCTATGGACTAGGTTGGCTTTGTATGGCCTTGATTCTAATACATTTAGTTTATTTAATTATTTGTTATTATATTTGATGCTGTAAATGAATTTGTGTATGGGAACTTACTGAAGTTACATAAAATTCATTGCTAGGTTCAGACTTGCTTACTGAGGTGTGCACCAAACCTTTTTTTTCACACTTTCTGTTGGTAAGGGTGTGATATTCTCATTAATCCTCATTTGATGTAGATGTTTGGTTGAGTTGGTGCATATGACTACATATTCTAACTTTAGTAATTTGGGTTGAAGATGATTGGTTAAAAGGCTCGTCTTATCTAGTTGGTTAAGTTTGGTCATGACAATTGGTACCAAAGCAACTTTGTGGGCCACACTATTGGGTTGAGATATATCAAGATGAAATTACTCATGCACACTGAACAGAGATTCCTGGAGTCGTATCCACATGAGAATCCCAAAGGTGGATTTTGGATTGTGTACTAGGCCTTGATGAGATACCAAATCTTCCAGTGAGGAAGATTGTGGTGTTTCTATTGATTCCACATCTGAAGATGTTCAGGCTTTTTGTCATATAAGCGAGATACACTTGAGGTAAGAGCTTTCCTAGAGTTATACACACGAATCCCCAAGGTGAATTTTGGGGCATGAGATGGGCCTTGATGATGATGTCAAAACTTTGAGTGGATGAAATTGTTATATTTCTATTTGTCCCACCTCATAAGATATTGGGTTGTATTGGTCAAGGTTCTCCTTACCGAGCGGTAAGGCCCTGTACCGGGCGGTACCACCGAAATCAACGGTCGATTTCGGCCGTCGGTGGTCGATTGAGGGAGAAATAAGAAAAAGGAGAAGATGAAGAGGGAGAAGAAGAAGGAGAAGAGGAGAAACATACCTTCACCAGATCCCCGTGCCGCCCGTTGCCCGCTGGCGAAGAATCGCCGGCGGGGAGAAGGATCGAGGCAACGTCGCCAGCTTTTTATTTGTTTAATATATTATGTTATATTATAATGTATCGGGCAGTACACACTGTGCATACCGCTCGGTACGAGTATCGTACTGTATCAAGATAATCTTGATATGCCGGTACGGACCGGTATAACAAACCTTGGTATTGGTATATAAACCAAGGTATGCAATTTGGATTATCAAATCATTTCCATTCCGATTCGTGAACTGTTGGGGGAGGGTGAGGAGTGGAGGAATAAGGTACAGAGGAAGAAAGAGGAAGAAGATGGAATAAGAGGTGGAGGCAGAGAAGAAGAAAGAAAAAGTGGTGGAGGAAGAGGAGACGGTGGAGGATGAGAAAAAGGAGTAGGCATACCCAGGCAACGAGCAGCAAGCGAGGAGCAACAATTGGCGAGGGATATGGGCAACAGCCAACGCGGAAGCGTGGGAGAATGAGAATTGACTTAGGTTTTTATGTTTTATTTTTAAAATTAAAAAAGGGATAACACTTGCCATCAGGTCTAGGTCGATTATTAGGCTTGAACTGCGTAGTAAGCCCGGGTTATTGCATAATAAACCCTGCATTGCGCATGAATGGCCCCAAATGTGGTTGGTCCACGTGCAGGTTGGTGGTCGGACCAGTAAATACCGACCCTACCATACTGAACCAGACAAAATTGCATTCCTTGATTTAAGCTAGCTAGGCCTTCTACTGAGCCATGTGGTCGTAGGTAATTCTTATCTAAATTATTTGGTTAGCTAGTGTATTGTCTCCAATAATAGGGTGGGCCATGTCACTTCTCTTTGTATGCTTTTGTTGTGTTATGTCAAACATTGACGACCATAACAAGCAATAATGACTAAGGTTTGCAATTTCGACCTCCGGGCAGTATATATCGGTCCGTCAGATTGCCGGTACGCGGACCGCCCGCTATCGGGCGATTCCGCCAAAAATCGATTGTCGGTGGTCGATTTCGACTGGCGGTGGCCGATTAAAGGGAGAAATCAATCGCTGACGGTCGATTGAGGGAGAAATCGATCGTCGACGGTCGATTAAGCGAGAAAAAAGGAAGAAGAAGAAGAAGAAGAGGAAAATAAGAAAAAAAAGAAAAGAGGAGAAGAAGAATACCTAGCGCCCGCGCATCGTCGCCGCCCGCGGGTCGGGCGCTTTTTCTCCTATGCCGGGAGAAAGATCGAGACGATGTCGTCCCTTTTCTCTTTTTTTTAATATTTTAATATATTTAATATTATATTATAAAATATTTATATTATAATTTAATATACTGGGTGGTACACATTGTGCATACCGCCTGGTACTGGTATCATACCGGTACCGAGATGAACTCGGTACACTGGTACGGTCCGGTAAGTCAAACCTTGATAATGACTATAAAAATTTTCCATCTTGATTGGCCATAGCCAAAAAGACCATCCCAGTAAACTGCAGAGAAGTCTATGATCCAACAGATGTATCATACTTATTATTTAATGACACATTATTTCTTTACTGTGCTTATCTGAATTTTCTGGGTGGTGCAAGCTAATCCTTTCATTGGGATACCTCTCCAGAGATGCATAAATAATATAGACTAACACATTACTGGTGTGCTACATGTGTTATTAATTTGTTGTTTGAAGGATAACTTTGTTGATACTTCTGAGAATCCCTGGAAAGGATAATCACCTTTGCCTATGCATCTAAGCAAAGTAAGAACAAGTTATTTCTTATTCCTTCTGCTGCAAGAAACTCAAGTATATGCTTCTGTTTCTTTGTCAGGCCATCTTGCTATTGTGTTGAATCTCTCATCTGAAATTTGAATGTCTTATGCTTTTTAGAAAATAAAAATGAAAAGCTTAGTGGTTCCTAACAATGTGATCATTCTGCAGGCTTTACAGTCTTTGTCTGTACGATTCACAGTTTTGCAGTCAGTATATAACTACTGGAAAGCAAAGGTATAATTCATAATGAGTAAGTAATATAGACAATCATTTTAGGAAAGGTATTAAGCATTAATATTTGCATTTTCATTTTTATTCTATGCTAGATTGAAATCGAGATTTGGGAAAACCATTTTAAATCTTGGTTGCAGAAAATATTTTTTCTGTATTGCTATACTCTATGTTACTTATTTCTGATTCTGAAAACAAAAGAGAAACACAGATTATGCTAAAGCAGGCACTTAACTTTAGTCCATATTCTTATGCATGTTTTACTCGTCTTTTAACAGCGAGGACAGTGGCAAAAACCTATTCTGCGTCACCTGCAGGTCAGTTCTGCTGCCTTTCTATTATAATGGTAGCAGTATTCTTTTTATATTTTGACAAAATATGTTTGTATCTTAATATTTTTGGTATGAGATGAATTTGTTCCATCTTATGATAGTATAACTTGAAGTTTTGAGCATAGCATTAGATGCAAAAATGCACGTTTGATGGAAATGTGGAATGCCATGATTGCCCGCAAGAGTACAAATCATGACAAAATAATCAATAATTCACATACTATCAGTAAAAAGATGGACTAGTTATCAGTTCAATAACAATGACAAATAACAAGTTGGCATGGTCCAACTATTTGAAGTTGACAACCATTTAGCTCTATTTAGGTATATCAGCAGTCAATTTGTGGTCAGACAAATATTTTTTTTTTAATTTCATAATTTTCATTAAAGTCATAGATCTTCCGTTACCTCTCCTTACAACACTAATTTCAATTTACCTACCTCATTTTACCAGTACATTTATATGTCTCCTTTGATCATATCTAAATTATCTTAAAAGTAACTTTTCCTCATTTTATCTTATACCAGAGCCACACTTAATTTGTGGAAATGTTAACACTTATTATTTAATCTTTTCCTCTAACCCTACATATCCATTTCAATATTCTCATCTTGGCAATGTTAACTTTTTGTATATGTTATTTTTTATTGGCCAAAATCTTAATCCAACACTAACTTTTGGCTAGAGAGTTATGTTGTTTAATTTGTCTAAGGAATGCTTTAGTGAAGTCATATCAGCATTGTGATGATAAACTTGATTCATTTATTGTTCTTTTCCTCGAGTAGCTGCTTTGTTGAAGCAACTAGGACAATTGTACTTTTCCCCCTAGGTTCTTGGGCAACTTGTATGTCTTCATTAAGAAGTGGAATGACTATATGTCCATGCTTCTTCAACATCTTTTTAGATTTAGATCCGCAACTTTCATCTTTTGGGTTTTGCCAGAATAAGGAAGGAAAAGCATTTTAGCCTTCTCAAGGTATATGCTTTCATTAGCTAGATATTTCCATGCAACTTTTGACATTATCAATTTTGTTTGTGGCCTTATTCATATTCCCTGATGCATTCTTATGTGTGTCTACGGTAGTCTGTCTACATCAGATTTCTCCTCTTCTCAGCATTTCGAGGACACTTTGCCTTAAAGATCCTTGTCAGACCACTCTCGTGTCTAGATATTATGCTTACTGAAACAGATTAGATTTGTTGCTACATCCAAAGCCCTATTGCAATACTACTATGTTGATCAATTAGTTTTCTTTTTCTAGATTAAGTTGTAGAGAAAAGAGTTAAATGATTGTATCCTCACTTTAATTGTTGTTCTTGATTAAGCTGATTGGATTGTTATGCTTATTTCTTCAACATGGTTCTCAGATTTATATTTGTTTTAAGGGCTAATAAATCTATTAGTGGCTATTTTTGTGCTTGTGCAGCCTCCTCCCCCAGTCAATGATACAAATCCATATAATGTGTTCAGACCCAGGGAAAAGGCACACCGTCTTCACACCAGGAGGGTAAGACCTATAGTGCAAATGTATACATTAAATGGTCACTGACATTCAAAATTGACACATGTGTTCTTCATGCCACTGTTCTTCACACTATATGTTAATTATCAACTTTCTGTAAATTTATGAAGATTCTTTTCCTCAGATGCAAAGGAGGGAAAACAGCATTCAGTCCTTTGAAAAACTTAGACAGGTACAATCCATATCTTTCACATAATTTGGAGCAATTTTGAAAATAAAGCACTTTGTCTTGTACAATATAAAGATTAACTCATTTTTAATTCAGTTGTTTGCTATTGACTTGCTTGAATATAATCTGTCTTAAAGCCAGAAGAATGTACTTTTGGTTCTGTTGGATATTAAATGCTAAGCTTTATGCATCTAAGTTAATCCTTACAATAATACCTCTTTTGATGGTGTCTTGTCTATTTCTCCTTAAAGAGGCAATCATTTTCCCATGTAATTTATTATTAATTAAATTCAATTGGTGTAGTTTTTCAAAGATGCTCTCTGCAAGTATAAAAGGAATCACTTATATGTAATTGTATGTGCATATATACGTGCAAGTATAGAAGGAATCACTTATATGTCAATGTCCTCTGCTCTCTTTTTTATGCAATTATATAAGGAATCAATGAGTTTGATAAATTGAAGCAAAAGAATTTGAAATGAATTCTTTTTACAGGAGAATTTCAACGTACCTTATCACTGGTCTATCTTTCTAACAAAAGATATTTTGTGCAAACATTTTAGCTTTTCATCTATATGATAATTATTTAAATTTACTATCAGTTATTGTACCGTAAGCACCATAATTAGCAGTGTGTTTTTTTGGTCTTCATTCTTGTAGCCGTCACCTACCCTTAACTGTTCTTGGAAGTAGAAAAAAACATTTGTGTGGAAAAGTGCAAATATATCCTCAGTCATCTCATAAGCAACAAATTGTTTCGACTTCAAGTCTGTCTGTAGAGCTGATGATTATAATGCAAAAAGGGAAAAAGAGGTTTATCTGATTTGGACACTAAAGCTAATTATCTCTGATTTTTCCTTTCCAGATAACCCGTCTTTTTGACAACCCCTCCATAGATATGAGGCAGCTTCTGCAGATTTTATGTTGTATCTGATGCATCTCTTTCTTCTAGAAGAGGTAGCTTACAGAGTAAAGGTGGCAATAAATGATCTTAAGGAGATTAAAAGGATGTACTTCCGCAATGAAGAGTTTGACACAACTAGATGTCTCGATTAATTCCAAGATAAGAAAAAACAAAGTCCTCATTTTTGGATACAGCTTATTTCTTTTTTCAAATACTTTGTTTTCAATTATTCTTTTTAACTAATAGGACATTCCTAATAGATGGACTCCTATTGATGTTCTGACATCATTATTGTTGCTTGATTGTGTATTATAATCAGAGTATCAGAAGGCAATTACTCATCAATTGTTTTATATATTTTTTTCATGTTCACATGCTTATATTTTATGAGCTTGTTAATTAATAAAATGCGGAGTTACCTTTACTAGTGCCATATGATGTTATCATAACCATCGTTTGTATAGATATGTCAATAAGAAATTCTTTGACATCTTCAAGTCATCTGAACAGAAGTTCATCAGTTTAAACAAAAGGAAATTTTTTATTGGTCAAGTTTTCATATTTAATTGTTCACGTGGTAGTTGGTTTCATTATTCTGTAACTTGTAGTGCTTTAATGCGGTTCTTATCAGACTCCAATTGAAATTCATCTGCTTCAGGTCAGACGTAGTTTGGACCAGGCAAAAAAAGTAGTGGAAGCTCTGATTAAGGTTTTAAATTGCAAATTTGACTTGTTTATACTATTTTCGTAAACTGATGCCAAGTAATGAGAAATTCACAGTTCATGATGAATTAATTGTCTGCAGAGGGAAGAGAAGAAGCGAGAACTCATAGAATGTGAGGTCAACCTTCAACGAGCCCAAATGAAGTACAAGGTATTTGTACAATATAGAAGTATCTGGTTCATTCTACTGCCATACAATATACTTGTGATCTGTGACAACTTACAATATAGAAGTTACCAAAGATGACTTTGATATTGACTGCATATAGTTTAGTTGGCTCCAAGGTCTGCAATAGCAATGGCGGGCGGTACGTACCGATCTGCCCCTTGATCGGAATGTGGACCGCTCGCTACCGGGCGGTACTACCGATTGGGGTTGTTTCCACCCCATTACCACCCACAATCGGCCGGTAATGGTCGATTTCGACTATCACCGACCGCTGTCGAGCAGTAACGGTCGATTTCGACCATCGGTGGCCGATTGTGGGCGGTATCAACCGAGGGAGAAAGAAGAAGAGGGAGAAGAAAAGGGAGAACCTAGAGTCGGCGCTGCTCTCCCGATCCCTTCGACCGCACGTTCCGTTGCCCACGGGCAATTTCTTCGCCCGCGAGCGATTTCTTCTCCCCGCATGGGGAGAAGGAACGAGGTGACGTCGCCCTTTTTTTTACTTTATATTATATTATATATATATATATATATATATATATATATTATAAGTGGAGGATTAGAATATTTGAAGAAGCACCTTTATTTTTGTTATTCTAGAGTTATTTTGGTGGGCTCTTTTTTCTTTTGAGCAGTAACTGATAGGAGACTATGGCAGCCAACTCTTTATTAAGTTCTCTAGTAGTATGCTCTCCTAGAAGAAGGGTGGTCAAAAGCAGATGATCAGATTTTTGCAGGAACATCATGGTTTGGACACCAAGGTCACATGATATGAATGTATTTCTTCATATTGGATACTTTCTCTTGCGTCTATGGAATGGAAGTATTGACATTCTTAGTTCAATTATTTCGGTCTCAAACATTTAACTTCTCTGAATGAGACTCATCAAGAAAATAAGGGTAAAAACTATCTCATGGTGACGATTGATAATTTGTTAGGGATTCACCTATCTTTTATACTGCTTTACATGATATTTTTTCCCACTTGAAAATTGGATGGTAACATAAACGTAATTTCTAGCATGAGGCACAGATTGTCGAAGATAAAATTGCATTGCCAGGATTACAAGTTACATGCAAGTTGGCGTCAAGTGAAGATGACTATATGGACTCGGATGATACAACAAATGGTCACCCACACGCTGGGCTTACTTCTATCCATCCAAAATATGCAGACTCCAAGCTTGTGATGGTCCCTACAGGCCGGATAAAGCGAGAGTTGAAACAGAGACATACCTCAAATGGATGGCTACAGAAGAGGGTATGCTTTCTTTTTTCACAGGCATTATACCACCATTGATATCTGTAACATTCAGTAATGTGCTGTTTAATGCAGGATCCTGATGAGCCTATATTGCTATTTACAAGACCACTGGATCCTGACAAGCTTGCGGCTGTAGGCATTATGCGGCCACCTCAGCCACCTGAGAACGGCCAAGTTGCACCAACATACCGCTTCCATGGCAGGATCGGACGAGGAGGGCGGATAATATTCGACCGGTGCAACTCTCTTTTAAGAGATCCAATTTGCCAGCAAAACTTCCCTCATGTGCCATATCCAAGGTCCCCTCCCCCTCCAAATGGTTAAAATGATTCATCTGCATGATTTTACCGTGTGAAGATCAATGTGTTGGAGAAGCACCAACAGGCCTCGGATTGCTTAAGCTGTTGAGATCGGGAGCAACGAAGACCAAAAACGGAATGGAGTGGGCTTCAGACCTTATGTGAGATAGGCTTGCCCAGGATTTTTCATTGTTGTTCATGGCCATCGTGTGGCTTTCTCCACCACTGTACAATTATTTGTGTCATCAGCTGAAAACCCCGAGTATATAAATCACCCCCTCTCTTTGTCCATTATTTTTTGGCATGTAACTCTGCCATGTAATCCTTGTTGTCTGCCTGGTAATTTCGATCTCCAGGTTATTTAGCTCTCTCACATTGCTTTCGCTCCAAGATCATCACAATCCTCAAATGCACCATGAAGGTTGCATGCATGCATGCATGCATTTTGAAGTAGTTCAAGTGTATTATGCGTTGCAGCTTCAGATCTATATGCGACCGTGGATTTCCATAGTATTATTTCTATGGGAGTGAAGTTGAACAGGTTTTGCCTATTTCTCTTTTTATACCATGGATTTCCATAGTGATGATGTCTGAAAATTTTGGTGATTTAATACATTTACCTCATTGTCAATCTGCCACATGCAGGAAAAAAATAAAAAATATACCAACTTTCTTTGGTCAATGTAAAGTCAAAAATCTGATCAAGATGTGAGATGACAAAAAAAAAAGGAATGCTATGCAGCACAGCAAGTAAAATAATATTCAAAATTTTGATTGAAACTTTATACTATGTTTCAAAATCAAAATCATCGCTAGTACTATAATTTTACATTAAAATGATTCCCTTTATTAGAAACAAAATTATATCATTAGATAAAATAATTTAAAAAATTATTTTTATTTGAAAATTAAAACTAAACAGTATCCAAACTCTAATATGTTATTTCCTCTTTGTCTTTCTTCTTCAATTTTTATTACCCTTGTCTCTCTTAAACTCTATATTTTTATTACCCTTGTCTCTCTTAAACTCTATTGGTATTTATTTTTATTATTCCGATCTCAGCTCTCCTTCATCGTTCCATTGTCTCTCTTCTTTACTGTGACGATCTTCATTCCTCTGTTACGTGTTAAATATTTTAAATAATTAAAAAATTAATCTCCTAAAAATATTAAGTATATAACAAATAAAAATCATCATCAATCAAACTTAAAATGTAAAACAAATCCAAACAATACTAAAAACTATCAATTTGTTATAACTTTTTTATATATTTTTATTAATAAAAAATTTATTTAACATTTATAAAATAATATAATAAATCATTTTTTGATATAAAATCATAATATAAAAAATCAATTATACAAGTTTTAAAGTACGGGAGGTGACTTTGATTTTGAGACATAGTAACGAAGGTTTGACAAAAATTTCTAACCAAAAAACAAATAACATAAGAAGAGAATTTGTGTTAACTTACCCTATGGATAATATACATCTCTTTCCTTTTCTCCTGCCATTAGTTAATGAAAAATTACAAACAGAGTGTTTACCTTCATACTGCATGCAATCCCTCAACTTAAACTACACAAAATAAATAATAGTACAGCCTGCAACCATATCATGATGATAAAATAACACTCATAGAGTATGTATTCTGATATGTAGACTGCCAAAAATACGAGCATTCTCTCAGCTTCCTTCAATTTATTGCAACTGTAAACACTTCATCCAGCATCATGATTCCCCCGTTTTCTTTTTTAAAATTCATTTGGCCAATTAAATTACTGGAATCTGCACAGAAAATTCTGTGGTTAAATCAGAATATCATAAATCCAACTTACAAGTTAGGCACCAGAAGACCTGCTCTACATCAATCAATTTGTTTTAAGATGTAATAATTTATTCATATTTATATTTATATTTTTTTTTTTATACACTCGCAAGAATACGTCAAAGTTGCATTTCACAATTCCACTGTCTACGCTGCAAATAGTCAACTACAAGTGTTACCTACCACCAAATCTACTGCATAAACCAGTACAGTAAATTTTTTTTTTTTTTGGTGGCAGAGAAAACCAAAATATATCACCAAGTGGGCTTTTTTGTCTTTCCTGGGTTAGGGACTAAGTTGATGGAAACTGAGAGGAGACTCCATGAAAAAATAAAGACCACTAATGATGTTTCGAGCAAATTATACTATTTTGCACTCTTTTCCCTGAAATAAAAACAAATCATACAATACCACATGGATGCTTAATTGATAAAAAACGAACAGGAGTAGAACTTACATGTCCGCCTGGGTACGTTTGCCAGCACAAAAGAACATATACCTTGACCATCCAGAAATCCAAGGGGTTATTTCTGCCGAGGCAAATTTGTGGCAACAGATCTGAGAAAAAAAAACTTCTTTACCAGAGATGGAGTTCAGAACAAGGTAATTCCAAAAAGTAGGTTTACTATTATACCTCTTTCATCTACTTATAGCCTATTTCCTTCATTAAATGGCGATAGCTTCGCCCACGCATTACCCGTTGCCATAAGTATGTTACACGTTCTCCAAATCTCATTTGCATCTTTTGCTGAACAAGCCTAACCACCAAGAAAATGCAAAGGGTCAAAGTCACGGACTGATGGCGGAAAATTGTGTTGTAGTCAATTTATGAAATAACTGACCATCTCGCAAGGCACCTCTGGATGCCTCGAGTTATTGGCCGAATAAAAGATGGATCTCTCTGTTTATATAATAAACCCACCTAACAATATGATAGCATTAGTCTGATCTTTAATACTTAATCATCTCAAACTAAAGTGTCAATGCAAAGATCAATAACAGCTTTAAAACTGAGTACCTCCAACATCGCAACAAGTGAAGGATCATCCAGTATTTCAAGGCTATCGTCGGCTAAATAATTAACCTACTCAAGATGGGAGACGAAAGATATTAAAATCCATGACCGAAATCTGGGAAGGTATCTCAAATCACATCCAAGCAACATCTTAAGCAAAAAACTAATTTTACACAGCAGGATGAAGAGGTCCCTCGAGATCAACAACTATTCAACGAAAGTGACAAGTTAAATACAACCTAACCGTGTTTGTGACATAATGCTACTAGTACTGACCAGACAGTCTGAAAATGTATTATCAAATTAGGCGGCATTTGACCACATCAAAAAATCTCCTATATATCCATATTAAAGTGGCATCTTTTAGTGCTTATAATCGATTATTGTATTTTTGTAAAAATCAAAGTTCGTCATCTTGTACTATACCAGCATACCAAGCTGAGCTCCATATGGTACAAGTGTACCAAGCAATATGCTAAAGCATACCGCTCTGTGTGTGTGTGTATATATATATATAAAAGAAATTTTAAAAAATAAAGTAAAAAATAGCAACGTCGCCTCGTTTCTTCTCCCCGCATTGTCACAAACGGTCATCGTACACTCGCAACATCTACGCTCAACAAACCGTTCGTCACTTTTGCATAATTGTACAAATGTTTGATAGCCTGTTCTGCCTTAGTTTTATGTGGTTTTACCTGAGAAATGTAAGCGAAAATAGTTTGTAACGCTGCAATGTGACTGCTCACAGCACCGGGCCAAAACTATACCCAAAACAACTCCATTTTCGTGTGCCGCAGCCTAATTTCTGCAAACCGCGGTGCGGTGCGAAACGTCAACCATCCCAACACCCTAGAACCCCCCGGGTGGCACAGGGCTGGATGGGGCTTCGGCATTATGTCAGGCATTGAACATTCTTCATAAGTTGAGCTTGTCTTCATGCCCGGCACTGGGTGAACCGTCGTTTGTGGACTTGAGACTGTCCGTTCAACTTTCTAAAGTTCTTTTTCGCACCTTCTCTCTTTTATCTCTTGCACTCAAGGTGTTTATTGAATTGCTTATAAAGCTTCCCTCTTTACGAGACGTCGAGATTTGTCCACCGCTCGCTTTCAAACTAATCAACCTTCTCTTTTGCAGGTCCTTCGGCACGAGGTTGCACTTAGGCTGACCCGTTGTAGACGAATAACACATGGGCATTTCATGACTTAAACAATCTTAGCTAAGTCTAAGACATTAGCGCAAGGGTGCTTCATGACTTAGGCAATTCCAGCTAAGTCCTTAAGTTTGCCGCAAGAGTGTCGCAAGACTTAGGCAAATTCAGCTAAGTCCACGAAAACACGAGGAGAAGAAACCTTCCTTCCCTGCGAAGCCTCGTTGACATCATCGAGCTTCTTCTCCCTCACGCGAATGAGAAGTGTAATGGGGCGGAAACAACCCCAATCGACGCTCCAACTTCTCCCTCTTCTTCTATCTCTTCTTCTCCCTCTTCTTCCTCGACTGATACCGTCCGGTAACAGGCAACAACGATCGAAATCGACCGTTACCGATCGATTTCAGGCAGTAATGGGGTGGAAACAACCCCAATCGACGGTACCGCCACGTAGCAAGAAATCTATGTACCGATCTATTGGCAAACCAATACGTACCGCTCATACTGGGTAGTATCGCTCGAAACGACAGACCTTGGTAAAAACCAAAAAAAAGAGTTCCATGTCAAATTCTTAATAAAGAAATCTATGAAGAATTGTGCACCAGGTCATCCATAAGACACTATTGTCCTAAGCTCCTAGATTCATCTTCACTTGATCCTTGCCATTGTTATCATCAATCCCTACTGTAGCATAAACCTATAAGAATTTGGTAAAATCATGATTCACTCATACTTCTGGTCTATCATTTCAACCATATGAGAGTATAGGAGCAAAATCTGCAAAGACCAAATAAATAAGAGATCCTGTCATCTTTTAGTTTAAAATTTTACCTATGAGGACTTCAATTAAACCATAATTAACCCACACCTTTGGTCTATCATTTCATCCCCAAGGAGCAGAAGTAAAATGATCAAGTTCATAAATTTATTTTTTTCTCACTACAAAATCGTCTTTTGATGGGTGAACAACATTACTGCTTCTTCTTGCCTTGCACCATTGTGAAATATAACATCAATATCGAGAATATACAACCTCTTTTAAAGCATCATCACCAAATAAAATAAGCTAAAATGAAATCTAGAAACTAGACTATCAATAACAGAGCGGTAAAATAAAAAGGACAAAAATGGTAAAAGAAAATAAATCTTGGTAAGAGAAATGCAAGCTTTGATGATTTACATGCAAAATTGATCAGAGGACCATTTGCAAACATTTTCCCCCTTAATAGACTGATCAATATTTCAATGACAAACATCACTGTGACCACAGAAACAATGTGCAATTAAATTCAAAGAAATAAAGTACAATGACCAAAGACATCTAGAGAAAGCAAGCAGTTCACGTGAGACCAAATGATCTAGCTAGTAAATTGGATCAAAAGCAGTAAAGAGTGCATAATGAGATCTCTTACACCAAATTCAACATTCACAAATGATTGGACAAAATCCATGAGTTGAATCTTTGCCCACTTTAAGGATGCAACAGGGTCATCAGTGTGAGGTGGGTGTCTCCAAGGAGCACCAAAATGTAATCGATGTATAGGAACTGTTCCAGCACGTACATCAGAAGCAAACTTCTGTAGAATGACTAGAACTGATTCCAGTGCAGGGTTCACAACAGTTACCTGGTACGGAACAAATTAGAAACAAGAAACCCTAGAAAATGTTTTTGAACAGATTTATGGACAACGGGAAACAGAAAAAAAGTGTATTTCAGATGTAGGTCACTCTTTGGATATGTATTAGAATTCAATATTTCTAAACTTCACATATCCTAGTGGAATCATGATTTTGTATTATATTTGCCCATGAATACTATTATAGAGGAGAAATAGTAATACTAATAAAAGATTACTATGCTAGAACATGACATTATTGTAAGTAGATCCAACACCAGAAAAGCATCATGCTGCCAATAGGAAGATTCTCAAACAACTGACAGTGTCCTGCTCTTATTCGACATAGAGGTTGGACAATAAATGAAAAAAGGAAAGCAACAGCTCATGAACACTCACTGTGATTTTAATACATAAGCCAAGTTTGCAGATATTACACAAGACTAGAATAAAACAATGTTTTTGAAGAAAATAAAATATTTAGTCAAGAAATTAGAACAAATCAAATCATTAGTTCAGATTTTGTGCACTTCAGAAATACAAAGAACAGTAATATAAGAGAAATAAGGTCTCAGATAATTATCGAGTCTGCCACCACCTAAGTGTGTTGCAATGTCATGATAAACCTAATTTTTTCCTTCAGATAAACATTATCTTTTACAATACAATATAAATTGCATTATATCATGGTAAATCACATTTAACTCAGGTACAAGATCATGACCACAAAAGCAGACTCATGTGCATAACCCATATAGCACTATATGCATTACTCAATCATAATGAATGGTGTCAAAATAAGGTATTGAGGCTCCTTGATCTAGAGTGCAACTCATGATTAAATTTATATGCTTCTTAGTTACTTTCCGTAAAAGCAACAGAATACTCTGCATGAATTACCTCTCAATCTTGCAGATGGTAAGCAAACTACTTAAGGGGAAGAAAAAAAAAACTTACTTGCAGATATGCCAAGTATGCATCAACAACATCCTCAAAATTACTCCTGCCATCCTGCATTACCCTGAGAAAAAGGTGCTAGTAATTCACATGCAATCAAAACTAGAAAACTGTAGTGCCCAAATTTCACACACAGAGAACTACAACTAGCAGGCCAATGGAAACACAGATAATATGCATATATCATCATTACTTAAATATATGATTTATGATATTTATGCTTCATAAACATAATATATAGAATGCTCATGTTACCAACTTTTAAATTTGAAGTACATAATATCAAAAATGTTATATGCAAAGTTCTTTAAAATGTTGTTCAAAGTATATATAAGCAATGATGTCTATTTTTCTTTGAAGTATGTTTACAGCAAAAAACTACGATCCTCCAGCAAGATACGCATGTGTGCTAGCGAACTTGAGATGCACCTAATGGGCTGAGCCCAACCCAGCAATGCAGCCCATGAAGCAGCTCTATTCCACCTCCTCTCTATTTTGTCTTATTCTCCTCCCTAAACCAAATAACGGCACGACTCCTTTCCCTAATTTTCCACCTATTCTCATCCTTCCCTAGCTATACCAAAGGTTTCAATTTAGCAGTTTGTAGACTATTGTTTTTTATTGATTTTGGATAACCTAGAGTTTGAATTAAGATCTGCTTTTTCGATATGCTGTGTATGATTATGTTTGGATTCTATGGCTTCTTGAATGACATCAATCTTTGTTTTGTGCTTAGAGTTATGGATTTGTTAATCTGAAGTATGTAAATTCTTTGTTTTCTGTGAGAGGGTTCTATTCAAACTGATTTGACACCCTTAGATATATGATTATCTCCTATTATTTTGATATTTCTTAAAAGGATTCATTAGGATCTGTAGGATTTGGAATTGGGTGTATACCATTTCTGTGCACCAAGATGTGAAGTTTATAATAAACCCATGCAGCCTCAACCCAATTTCAGTAAAATAAAATAAGTGATGATAGTTGAATTGGGAGGGTAGTCTAACCTCAGAATGATTCTGTTTTGAGCTGAAATTTGGAGCATATTTAGTTTTGTATGTCTCTTGAGTTTCTACAAAATTTTATGATAATACAAGATGGTTGGGCCACCAACAATAGTGAATTAAGACTACTTAGTAGAATCATGTAGTTGTTTGAATGGTTAGTAACTAGGTCATTTGATGATAGATTTAATTGTTAGCAAATTGATGATGAAAGTTATGTGAATTTGCAGGTTGGGTATAGTCTAATTCACTGGAGATTCTATCAAAAATTTTCAACAAGTTATTGTTTACATTAGAATTTATAAGTGATTCAAGATGTAACATTCTTAATTAAGGCAATTTGTGACCCTATGCTCTAAATTTGATAGGTTTATAGCTGCCTAGCACACTCGATCACTGAGGATCGTGGCCCTTCACTGGCACCTTCATTTTGGATCGAATCAGGTAAGTATAAGTTTAATTAAATATAAAATAAATAGTACAATCACAATGTATATTTGAAAGCATGTTTTGAATAATAAGATCATCATGAGCTGGGTATAAGCTCGATGTTAATGTGTGCATTGCATAAGCATAAAAATATTGAATTGCAATGAAAATATATTTCATGCATGTTGATGATGTGCAATGTACAAGTACACGTATTTGCTATGACATGCAGTGTAGGAGTGCACAAATACGTTACGATGCGCGATGCATGTATACGTTACGACATGTGATGTGGGAGTGCACGAATACACTGACACATAATGCATGTATATATTATGTGTGCTGTTACGAATGGTCGTCGCGCACATGCAACATCTTCGCTCAACGAACCAATCGTCACTTTTGCATGCTTGTACAAATGTTTGATAACCTGTTCTGTCTTAGTTTTATATGGTTTAAACCTAAGAAATGTAAGCGAAAACAATTTGTAATACTGCAGTGCGACTGCTCACTGCGTCGAGCCAAAATTGCCCAAAACAGTTCTATTTCACATGTCGCGGCCTGATTTCTGCAAACCACGAAGCGGTGCAGAATGTTAGCCATCTTAGACCCCTGGAACCACCCGGGTGGCACAGGGCTGGATGGGGCTTCGGTATATTGTCGGGCGTTGAACATTCTTCACAAGTTGAGCTTGTCTTCGCGCCCGGCACTTGATGAACCATCATTTATTGACTTGTGACTGTTTGTTCTACCTTCTAAAGTCATTGTTCTCACCTTCCTCTCTTTTCTTTGTTGTACTCAAAGTATGTGTTGAATTGCTTGTAAAGCTTCCCTCTTCGCGAGACATCAAAATTTGTCCACTGCTAGCTTTCAAACTAATCAACCTTCTCTTTTACATGTTCTTTGGGACCTAACGAGATTGCAATGTGGCTAACCCTTTTGCGAACGAGTAACGCAAAGGCATTTCATGACATAGGCAATCTCCAGCTAAGTCTGAGACATTGGTGCAAGAGTACTCATGATATAGGCAATCCCAGCTAAATTTGAGATATTAGAGCAAGAGTGCTTCATGACTTAGGCAATTCCAACTAAGTCTATGACTTTACCGCAAGGGTGCCTCACGACTTAGGCAATTTCAGCTGAGTTTGTGAATTGTGGTCTCAGAGCGGGCAAGAAATTCGAACAGCAAAGAATTTTCACAGTCTCGCCATGATGAGCAAGATAGGGCAAGCGGGACCTTTGCTCCAAGCAATCAAAGGTGGGCTGCAAGTGCAAACTCACTCTCAAGCTGTTAGAGCCGTTCATGAGGAACACGGCAGCGAATAAGACGAGCGAGGAGTTGGGTATTCTCCGCAAGCGGAAGAGGCGCAATCTGAAGTGCCAACCGAGAAAAGAAGCCATAAGGAGAGGCTTATAATGGCGGAAACCCGCCTTGATGTTCTTAAGCGAGTTTGGAGGAACTCTACCAAGGCCGACGAAGGCTCCTTAGGGTAGAGAGCTCACAAGAAGAAGTTGAATATCGAATTGAAAAGGTTGAGTCCCTAATCGATCGACTAACGAAAGACATCAAAGACTCCGTGCAACATCTACACGAAATTGTAGCAGAACTCACGTCCAGGATGACATTGCTCACAAGGGCTCTTAATGCGGGGGGGAGCAACACCCGCGCTGGCTGACACAAAACTTGAGGGCACCCGAGCCGCATTGCTACAAGGGTGCCAAGGATGGCAACGAGCTCAAAAATTTCACGTTTGACATAAAGCAATATTTTTGTGATATGAGACTCGATTCCAAGTAAACCAAAGTTTCAATAGCAACTATGAATTTGAATGGAGATGCAAAACTTTGGTGGCGAAATTATTACAGGACAACAGTCATCGACTCCTCATATCTTGGCTATCAATTATACAGGGAGTAATCTATCAGCATCTCACTTTGCATAACACAAAAATGCAGATATTGCGTGGGCTTACCTGGAGAAGGTGACCAAAAAGATGAAGTGCGCAGACTTGAGAAGGCGACTCTAGGAGCTCAAAGTTGGCGACTCAATGTTGGTGAAGCTCCAACCAACATCACTCCATTTATTTAGGCACAAAGTGCAAAAATGATTGGTGAGCAAGTATGAAGGGCCCTTCCCAATTATCAATAGGGTATGCGATGTATCCTACAAGTTGCAACTATCAGCATGGTTCAAAATTCACAATGTCTTCCATGTAAGCAACTTAAAAGCCTACCACTCAGATCCACAAGATGCTTCCTGAAGTGTCCCAACCAGCTACCCCACACTAGAGCCTCTTACGAGAAGCGAGTTGAAACCATTATAGCGAATCGCAAGACAAGGCTACCCAACGGAGCAGAGCAAACCGAATACCTGGTGAAGTGGTGAAAGCTCCCCCGAACAGATTCTAGTTGAGAGCCTGAAAATGCCCTACGACATGAAGAAGTCATCGTCAAAGCCTACCATCAAGCATCGACGAAGGCGTCGACAATTTAAGTGGGGGAGAATGTCACAAACAATCGTCGCGCACCCACAATATCTTCGCTCAACAAACAGTTCGTCACTTTTGCATGCTTGTACAGATGTTTGGCAACCTATTTTGCCTTCGTTTTATGTGGTTTTGACTGAGAAATATAAATAAAAATAATTTGTAATATTGCACTACGACCGCTCACCATGCTGGGCCAAAACTACCCAAAACAGCTCTGTTTTCGTGTCGCGGCCTGATTTCTGCAGTCTGTGGTGTGTTTCAAGTGTCGGCCATCTCAGACCCATGGAACCACCCGGGTGGCACAAGGTCAGATGGGGCTTTGGTATATTGCCGGGCGTTGAACATTCTTCACAAATTAAGCTTGTCTTCGAACCCGGCACCGGTGAACCGTCGTTTGTGGACTTGTAATTGTTCATTCTACCTTCTAAAGTCCTTATTCCCGCCTTCCTCTTTTTTCTCTGTTGCACTCGAGGTGTTTGTTGAATTGCTTGTAAAACTTCCCTCTTTGGGAGACGTCAAGACTTGTCTGTCATTTGCTTTTAAACTAATCAACCTTCTCTTTTACAGGTCCTTCGGGACTTGTGCGAGGTTACAACGTGGCTGACCCTTTTGTGGATGGGTAACGCAAGAGCATTTCATGACTTAAGCAATCTTAGCTAAGTCCAAGACATTGGCGCAAGGGTACTCATGACATAAGCAATCCCAGCTAAGTCTGTACAGGTGATTCACGACTTAAGCAATTCCAGCTAAATCTGTGACTTTACTGCAAGGGTGCCTCACGACATAGGCAATTTTAGCTAAGTCCATGACAGTGCGATATGGAAGTACATGTATATGTTACAACATGCAACGTGGGAGTGCACGTATATGTCATGACATACAATATGGGAATGCACATGTTATAGTGTGCGGTGTGAAAGTGCATGTATATATTATGACGTGCGGTATAGAAGTGTACATATATATTATGATATGAGGTGTAAATTTCATATATGTTATCATTCTCACTTGTGCACATATGCATTTCAAGTTACTTCAACTTAGAATTTTACCTCTTTATTTCGCATCTGTTATGATACGATGTTATAATTGCTAAAGAAGTCATAAGATGATGTGTTTACTATTAAATTTATGGATATAATTTCGAAATATTACATACATGATATGAAGCACACTCACCTAAATAAAACTATAGGTGCTTGTACTTATTGAGTTATCACTTACTAGTACCCCACCTAAGTGATGGGTAGGGAAGTAAGCAAGTGCGAGCCCATACCAACGTAGATATAAATGATGACCTATGAGCATTTTTGTGTATATAAATTTCGTCAGGATATGCATATGTGTATTTCTTTCGGTTATATGTTTATAATTGTGTACAATTATCAAATACTATTGTGTACAGGAGAAACATTGTCATTTGGTTTACCAAGTTGGCATATTTCAAAATTGCCCACTTTTCCACTATAAACTAAAAGATGGCATCCTACTTTAGTCATGCATATATTATATGATATATGTGAAACTAGGAGTAGGGTATTTAAAAAACATTCCCAGGAAGATAAAATATTTCCTAAATTGTTGATCATAAAATAAAGCCTTGATCATAAAATAAAGCCTGGGAGTAATAAAGAAGGTAAACCAAAGCACAAAATGTCTACACTTCATTTCAAGACAAATAGAAAATAATTAAACAATTAAAACAATTAGATCCATCCCTATCAATTGTAATTGAACCTTAATTTTTGCTCAAATCTTGTTATTCATGGATACAGACTGAGAAGAGGACTGAGAAGAAAAGGTAGATACTTACTCCAGGTAATAACTACTGTTTTTAAGCATGTAAAGCTCAGAAAGTTGCCGAGGATTTGGACCAAGAACCTCATCAATCACTTTCCACTATCACTTCACAAAAGATGTGTTTAGTATATAGCGTTAAAGTTGTTCGGAAATAAATAATTATCAGGAAGAAATAATGACCAATGAACATAAAGAAGCAAAAGAGGAAAATTTTCATAATGATCAAAGAGTCACTACTACCTCAGATTCACTAAAGAACTGAGAGACCATATGCAGCTTAGCTTCTTGATGCGTCCAGCCGAAAGTCTTTAAGATATTGGTTTCAAATGCAAGTTAGCCAACAATACAAAAAGCATGCACAAAGGCAGAATAGAAATCAGTAATTCACCAAAGAGAACATTTACCAAAGAAAAAATGTTGATTTGTTAAATTACTAATTATAATGAAGATTCAACAAAAAAGAAAAAGAGCACAGGAAATGTACCTCACGTGAGATAAAAATGTCTGGAAATCCAAAGTCAATGAATGCTTGGAAGGAATAGTAACTGGAAAAAACAAGCCAATCAAGTATTTCATATATAAGAAATAAAGCAAAATATACTGCATATAAAGTTAATAGATGCAGTAAAAGCCATGCAGAGATTCTTGTTTGGAAGAAAAGGATACTGCACCATCTTGCTTGAGTCAATAAACAAAAAAAAAGAAAAAAAATCAACTACAGCAGATATGTCAAGAAATGCACTTTTGGATGTCTGGATGATAACAGGCAAGACCAAAAACATGTTACAGATTCCTTAGCATCAGCAATGAGCAATTGACTGCATCCCTAAAACCATGAAGTTTTGGCTGAAACAACATTATATGAGACAAAGATTACTATTCCAACAAAAGGGCTTGGGGACCACCTCATTTCATGAAACTTAGGCAGCAATTTCCAGGCTTCAACCAAATTTTAGATGAACTACACAACTATATAACTTAAAATTTTAGATTAATTAACTGAGGTGGACTGGCCCAGTTTCAATTTTTAATTCAGAACAGATTAGCACTCGTGACTCTAGGCCTTCTGATTCCCGTGGTAGCTGCACTTGTCCTTGACTCATCACCAATGGGCCTAAGGGA
Organism: Ensete glaucum; assembly: GCA_021527575.1. Lineage (NCBI taxonomy): Eukaryota > Viridiplantae > Streptophyta > Magnoliopsida > Zingiberales > Musaceae > Ensete > Ensete glaucum. The sequence continues at coordinate 948,247 of CM038553.1, read as the reverse complement.
GACAAAGCTGCATGAAAGAGGATATCAGACTAGGAGTAAGTAATATTTTTCTTTTTTCTACCCAGCTTTTTCTTTGGATACTGAAGACATATATCATCCCAGCTGACGGTCCAACCCACTACCTAGATGAGAAATAAGACATCAAAACCTTGCAAGAAAATAGATATGGCATCAAATATGTACAATATAATCTATGGATGGACACAAGGCAATTTTTTTTTCATAAGCATATGATGAACCCACAAAGTTGAGCACCAACTGAGCTACTAAGTTCTCACATTTATATATCCTTCAGAAGAAACCATCACTCAATCCATCAGATGGATAGAACCACTATGTTTTAGTAATAGAACATATGTAGCTCAAACAGAAATTTAATTTGCAGGATACAGATTACCCTATAACATAGAGTGAGATGCTTGAGTCAATTGATGAACAGTACCCCAGTTAATGTTGCTGATGAGTAAAACAAGAAGCCATCTAGTAGAATAGATTCTGTGCCCAAGATATAGACCCAATCTTAACAGAACAAATAATAATATTAAGAGCATCAAAACTAAAATCCTACTGTCAAAATGATAGAAATACTAATTTACTATAAGATATTTATAGTGTTATTGTACTGCACTCAACTTTCCTTAGATAGAGTCAAGGATTTATTGTTTATGAGATTCACAGCTCTGAACCTAAAAAAATGCTGATGCATGATTAACAAAGAACTAATTAAAATGATAGCAAATCTAACTAATTAGTATTCCTCCACAAGCCAGAAATATATCGTACAAGAAGAGAAAGTATCATGTATGAAAAAAAGTGCTGAAGAGGATACTATCAGAGCCTTACCTATCTGATGTTACAAGAATGACAGGCAAGCACCTCTCGTTCGCACCTAGGGCTATCAATCTCCATATGAAACTATCATGATACACTGCAGCAGAAACTGTTGAGTCATCTGAAAAAATAGCCTTTCGCAGAACGTCAACATTGTTTATAACCAGCTTAGGCTGCATTAATAAGATGTTACAAGAACACATAAGATATTTAAGTTTGTATCAGTTATATATACCAGATCTTTCCACAACACAGAGCCCTAGCAAAGACAATCAAAATAGACAAAAGTTGTATGTTGCTTATTGGTTTAATAGGGAAGTGTAGAATGATAAGAGGAAGAAACAAGAGAATAGAAGGAAGAGAGAAGACAGTGAGAGAAGAGAAGAGAAGAGAAGCCCTTTCATCGCTTAAATAGGAGAGAAGCAAAAGGATCACTCAAAATCATGTATGTCTCCTCAAATACCTCCACTTCTGGAGAGGAAGAAAGAGGGTCTTGGAGACAAGTTGGTTCTGTCCATTTCAATCACAATATTTGAAACCAAATGAATGAAAGTCTATCTTCACTTCTCTTGTTAATTTATTATAACAAAATAAGAGAATAACTTAAACATAATGAGAGAATAACTTTCTCTTGTCCAGTGATTTAAATAGGCCCTCAGGCGCTTGGGCGAGGCGAGGCGAGGCCCGAGCACCTCATATGAGGACCAAGTGGCGCACTTCAATGAGGCATCACCTGGGAGCACCCCAAGCCCAGGCACTAGGCGCTTCGGGCGAGCGTCAGGTTCATATAAGGCAAGTGAACCAAACTTTTTAAGTCTAGTTTGGTTCAATAGTAACACACGCAGTTCCTTACTTCAAAATCTGCATGCAACCCCGATTATCCGAGGTAACCCTAGCGTGCGTTTTCTCCCGCCGCCAACGCTATCTCTCGCTACCATCGTCGTTGACACTTTTTGTCGCTACCTCCACTGCAGAAGCAACGAGCCGAGTATTCCTCTGTCACAAACCGACCGCTTCTTCCACTACTATCCTCGCTTCCGCTACTGTCCAATACCGCTACTTTTGTTCATACCCATTTTTGTCGCAGTGTTGCCACAACTGTCTTAGACTAATCATCCGCTGCTACTACTTCTAACCGCTACTTCTCTTCCGACTTTTCACTATTGGTTTCACTGGGTGACATTTTTTACCTCTTTTAATAGTTCTATTCTTTCCTTTTTAATTTAATGTCATGTTTTTATTTAAATAATTATATTTAATAATATATTATATATTTTTTATATTTTAAAATTTTAAAGCGTCTCATTTCGCTCGGGCAAGCGCCTAGTGCCTTGGGCGTTTTAGGACCTTGGCACCTAGCGCTTTTTAATTCATTGCTCTTGTCTTCTATCTACTCATCTCCATTCAATCAACCAAGAAGTTTTGATGTCAGCATTCCAAGCACAAGCACAAGAGAGACAGACTAAAAAATTCTAGAAACAATCAGGATACTCAGCTGAGATTCATCACCAGAAACTTTTCTGCTAAAGAGTTGCATGATGTCAACTTTACTGATCAAGTACTTCTTAAAAAAACTTTGTTGATCAACCAGCAGATGAAAAAACTAATCATCAAGATCGCATGCAATCAACTTCTGTGCTTCTTAAAAAGAAACAAAACTTGGAGAAAGATTGCAGGTGAGTGATCCAATTCAACCATCTGAGGGATATGTGACATACCAGAATAAGAACATCCTTTATGACTTCAAGAATTATTTATCCAGTATATCAAAATAGGGTTTTGGCAAGCATTAAGTGCACAATTTAGAATTCAGAGTCTATCGAACAATCTAAAAGGCAGAAACCAATGTGGAAAGAAAATGTGTCCCTTCTTTACCTGGAAGAAGTCGACTTCCGCTGCTGCAGAGAGGATGTCGAGCAAGATGCAGGGCCAATCGGTTGAAGAATTCGCCAGAGACCTTGAGAACCCTCCCGTCCAGTTTAGATGTCTCACGGCCTCCCTCCTCCACTCCTGATGCATTCCTATCACCTCCTTCGCAAGCTTTAACGATGCCACTGCCTCCCTCATGTACGCCACCTCCTCCATGGAGTATTTCCTAGTACCACCAGGGACCATTGCCTTCTCCTCCGCCACAGCAAGAGAAGCATCGATCTCCCCTGTTCCAATCCGCGCTGAGAAGGCGAACAACGCCTTAGACCAGAGGGCGGAAGCAGAAGCCGCCTCGTCCCTTTTAGACAGGCGACCGGGGCCAATGATGTGTCGGAGGGCGGTGTCGAGGCCGTGCCACTTGTTTAAGGCGGTGAAGATGTCACGACTGCCGATGGTACCGCGGCGGACCCCGTGGTCGACCAGGGCCTCGATTTCGCGCTCAAGGCGTCCACGCAGGGCTCCCAGGGCCGGCAGCGCCGAGGCGTCGGAGAAGGAGGCCCAGGGGCGGGTCGCAGAAGGGTCTCCGGCGAGGTCGACGTAGGCTGTGACGTGGGGGCCCTTGTTCCACTCCGGAAGGAGACCTGCAAACAGGAACAAGATGAGATCCTTAACAACGAATATTAATCAGTGTACGAGGGCGGAGGAGGAAGGGGACGGACGGTGGAGGAGAAGGGAGGTCTTGCCGACGCCGCGGGGGCCGTGAAGGACGACGGGTTGAGGGACGCGATGGTGTAGGGCGTAGTTGTTAAGGATCGTCTCGAGGAGAGGCCGAGGGATGATCCGCCACCCCTCGGCCGCCGCCTTCACCGCGGCCTTCGCCAAATCCGCCGCCGCGGGACGACCCATTGTCTTGCTGCGGACGCCGTCGACCCAAATCCTTGACCTTCGAGTCGGAAGAGGCTGTCGTGGAGGCGCACGGCCCGGCTCGTTTCACTCCACTTGCTTAGCATTTAGGGATTTAGTTCGATTCGATTGAACCGATCCGGTTCAGGCCTCGAAGGGTAACGATGATTTAATCGACTCTCTCTCTCTCTCTCTCAGTTGAGGATGTTATGTACGTCTAATATGTGATTTCCCAAGTAACGAGGTTATATCATTAGGGCTATAATCTCTCTGATTAAGTGAAATCACGTGTTTAGATTTCTGATAAGATCGAGGTTCCTTCGCTTGAGCAATCGTTTCGTTGTTATCGTAATAAGGGAATCAGCTTCTTACTACCCGACACGATTTTCAGATCTATAATAAACTTTTTCATCCTAACTTCTTCTTTTGTTACTTATGTCGTAGCAATATAATCCACCTCTATGATCGAGTCAACAGTGGTATCTTGCTAGAAACTTTTCTAGATTACTGATTATCCATTTAGTGTGAACAGATACGATGAGTTCGACTTACTATCATCAATATCGGACTGAAAACTCAAGTTCGTGTAGCCCCTAACCTTGAGATTACTTCCTCCATGTACTAGTAGAAGATCCTTAGTTCTTCTTAAATACTTAAATATATACTTTACTAGTTTTCAGTATTCCAAACTTAGATTCGTTTAATACCTACTCGTAACACTTAAAGCATATACTATATCAGGCCTGGTACATAACATAACATACATGATAGACCATATCGTAGAGGTATATGGTATCTTATCTATGTCTGACCTTTCTTCAAGAGTTTTTAGGGACATACTTCTAAAAAGTAATGTTTCATATCTCATCGATATAAGACCTCTCTTATAATTTGTTTATGCTAAACCTTTTGACGATGGTGTCTATGTACATACACCTGCACAACCCAAGAATTTTTTTATGCTAAACCATTTGTCTTTGTCCCGCCGGCACCACTACTGTACAGTCTCGTGGCAATTATAACTTTAATTATAGTCACACCGGTTAGGGAGGGGGATCCAAAGGAAATGCTCCGTTAACCCAAATGATTATAAGAGAAAGAGGCATGGCAGTATCTAAGAAACCCAAAAGCAGGAGAAAATGGCAAGTGTGAAACATTTAGTTGGTGAGTGAGCCGACCACAGACGCAACTGATCAAACCACGACCTTTATTCGAACTTGTTTACCATACGGAAAACATGATTGTGTTTGTTTGTGGCACTAATTTTACGATCAGATAGACTTTGGTGAATGCAAAAAAAAAACAAGATAAAGATCGTGCCCGGTGGTGTGGGGCGTCACCGGAGCTGCAAAGTGAGTGGTGGCTGCTTGTTTGCCGTTTCAGCACAAGTATTTTTCTTCTTCTTCTTCTTCTTCTTCTTCTCCGTGTTCTCTCAGAATCTGGAATCCCCTAAACACGAGCTGTGTGCAATACAGATGTATAACCGAGCTGACCTTGTATCCAATTTGGAAAAGACGACGTCAATTTCATGGTCCAGCTGTGGTGCCTCTTTTACTTTGCTTTATTACACCTTTTTGTTTTGAGCCTCCATTCAAGAAGGAAATGTACAATCTATCACCCACCTAAAAAGAAGAATGGATGCTTCATCTCTCTTTGTTCCTTGATAAAGAAGAATGACAGGCCTATAATTACAGTAAAGAATTACTATTAACACAATTACCAAAATATAATGAACAAAAGAAGCATCATCTTCTTCTTCTTCTGCTGCTGAACAATTTGATTGATTGGAATTTTCATAGCTGATCGCGGTTGAAGTTTCAGCAGAGGATGGACCGGGCTTCGATCACTGCTCGAGGTGGATCCAAGTCCTTGTCTTGCAGAGAATTCCCGAGCAGTTTTTGCATCTCAGACGCAAACAGATCATCTAAAATCTGCACGTCATCGATAATCCACATGAGCCAAGATATACCGAGAAGACACTCTTTTCATATCGTAGAAAGTATGATAAACAAATGACTACTTACCCCTAATGCATAATCGGATCCTCTGTACCATATTCTGTTCTCCTTTCGGCTCTCAAGAAAACTCAACACAAGCTGATAAAACACAAGTTAGAAGTTGGACAGACGAACATTTCTTGTTTACAGAGAATCAATCTCTTTTCTTCCGCATACCTGTCCCATTCTATCCCATAAACCACGACAAATTGCAACAAAGATCCTGCTAGCTAACACATGATGTAGATTGTGTATTGAATCTGTTAGCTGCAGACACAAGGTCTGCATCCTGTCACGGATCTCGGGTTCACCTTCTGCTTCTTTCGTCTCTTCCAGAATCCTTTTCAGCCTCGTGGTTCGGTTTGCTTGTGCCTGCAATGTCACCAGGACTTCTTTATGTACATCGCTCATAGAATGTTGCCTTTTATCTAAAAAGTAATATGCTTAACAATCGATGCATGGTTGTGATCATGATGATTAATCAAGGGTGCATGCTATTCTATGGATTAAAAAGAGGTAAGTGAAACGAGGTAATGTTTAGAGTGTGACACTAACATTGCTGACAAGCTTTTCCACAATTGCTTGCATGTACTTCTTGTACTTCTTCCTTAGAGTTACTGTGATTCCATTCATTTGCTCTCCAAAATTTGTATTTCCGTCCTCAATTGTCAAGCATGCAGCCCAACATTTTAAAAAATCCTCAACTCCAGGATGTAGCACTTCAAGGATTCTCTTAACAGTGTTAAGAAAGATTCCCAGCTGCCAGAACACAGAGAAAAAGTAGTTATTGTATTAGCGCAGTATTGATGTTTTACCTAAAATTTGAAATCTAGACATGGAACACTCACCTGACTGGGTACGACATAAGGAGAAGTAGACTGTCGCCTTGTGAGCTTCTGCACTTGCTTCTCGAGTATCTTCGGAATCCCATCCCTCAGAGGTACGAGGATTTCATTGTATTGTTTTTCTAGTGCCTTGAAGACTGCTCGCTCGATGTCAGCAAGAGCCTAAGAGTGATATAATTGCATGATTGTAAAGCATACCAACCAGAATAAATACAAACACCGAAGATTGCATTGCAGCAGCTACTTCCGGCCCAGAAAAAAAAAAAAAAAACCAGTATCACTTACATTCTCTAAAGCCAACAAGTACTGAGGCCATCTACTGATCACCACCTCATACTCATTTATGCCTTTTCTAATCTGTTCATATATGTTCTCGACAAATGGTGACGTTGCACAATTTGTGGATACATCTAACCATGGTACCTGCAAAGACTAATATCCAATAAAAGATAAATGATTGTTTTCCCAGTCATGCATCCAAGATATCTGATTATAATGACAATGTTTGATTATTGCCAGACTATAAAATCACTTGTATTAATTCCTATTGATCAAATTTCGAAAAATGCAAGGCCAAAGAAAATATGAATGCAAAGAAAGACCTTTTCTGTCTTGCAAAGATCAAGTAACTGAAGCCGAGTGTCTTGGATCCAAACCATGATATAGTCATGGAACAAGTCCTTTGAGACTACCCCTCCATGAACTGGTCTGAAGAAGACAGTGCAAATAGATTAATATTAGAACTACACTGTTGATGCAGCTGACTATCATATCTTGGTTTGTCAAGTTTGAATACACACAGCCAAAAACCACAAAAAGCAGCATAAGTATTTATCCATCAATATATCTCTAATTAATTCTAATAGAACTTACCTGATGTTCCATGACTCGAGATCTCTTTCAAAATCAGCAGTTGCAATCAGCAGCTCTGCCACATGCTGTGAGGGCTTGGACGGAGGGCAAGCTGCAAGAAACCCTCGGAGTCTTTTGCAGAGCTCAGTGCTATATAAAGAAGCAGCAATATTTGGCAGATCTATGGAACTGACAATGAGGGAGCATCAACAGTTCTTTTGTTAGTATCATCATGCAACTAAATCCCCTATGGTTACTTCTGTTAAAAAGTCCTAGAGATGGCTAAACAAGAGAAATACCTAGGAAATATGTGCTGATTGTGAATCTTGATATCTGCTTGAATCTCGTTGCTTATATTCATGCATAGCATTTTCATTTTGAGATATGCTGTTGAGATGGTCATAGGGTCTGTGTAGAGTCCATCACAGTTGCTTGACATAAATTCATCACTTTCTACCATATGCCGCCTACACCGCTTTGCTGTAGCAATCTGTAACACAAGCTTTAGGTATGATTTAAGCCTCACAAAAGCAAGGTGGTGAATCTCCCAGAAGGTCCAGATAAATAAAAAAATTCGCTATCCAAACAACAAATTATTGTAATCATATCAAATAAAGGAGACAAGAAAGATACATCCATCCTTGTAATGGAATTTCTGATTAATGTAATATAAAATCCTTGGTGTGTAAACAACAAGTTTATTAATAAATGGAAAATACTAAATTCTCCTTATTAACATCTTTGGGTCCATCTCATCAGTACCTTCAAAGCATGTACAACATGTATGCTTCTCTAGAGTTGCAAATACAAGCTCTTATGATTTTCAACTTATTTCATATATGCCCAGTATTTTTTTATATGCTCACATTATATAAAATTTGGAAGGATAGTCATGAAGTTTTTAACAAGGGTTACGATCATACAAGCATTAGAAGAGTATATATGATATTTCCATCTTTGAGAGGAGACCTATGAAATCACAAGCAAAGGGACACATAAAATTGGAACATATTGTATAGAATTTTTAAGGTAGTGCCAGATATATTTTGACCAGCTAAATGCATTCATTTTCATAACTTGCCTGCAGATGATTTCTTAAAATATTTTGAGCTTCTTGAGAGAGAATATCATGCAGAAGAGTGAATATCTGCACGGCAGGCACTAAGGCTGGTGCAGCAGATTCCGGAATTGGACCAAAAATGTCAGTTAGGCCTGTCGGTGAAAGCTCATCTAATGACTTGTAGTTCTCAAAAGTAGTTGCCAACAAATTGTTGATCTGATCTTCACAATCCAGTAGTATGCTTCTCTGTGATAAACAGTGGAAAAAGACCATGTCAGAAACTTCTTGCACATTACCATCAGTTATTAGCGTAATGATTTAATGCTTACTTTGGCATTTGAGCAACAGATGCATCAAATGTTGCACATAATCACCTAACAGCTTACAATAATGCACATAATTACCAAAAATGTTTGTGCAAGAGTCATTTGGTCAATTTAAACTGAAAAACTTGGTCACACTGTGAGCAGAATGATTTTTTCAATTTACATAAAGATAGATCAAATCAGGTTGCAAACTTCTTCCTGGATGGTATATTTGAAGCTTGGTCATAGTGTCTCAATGTCTCAAACAAATGGTAAATGTAGGGCCTAAATTAAGATATAGAGTGACACCTACCAAAAACTTCAGGGGGAGAACCAGCCATGACATTTTGTTCTTTGATTCTTTAAAATGTGTTCTTTTTAAAATATTTCACAAGCATCCATTAAAATGTGTTCTTTTTCGAATATTTCACAAGCATGCATTAACTTGCACAACCAGGGATAGTGTTTCAAGTAACAACGCATATTGTGGATTGTAGAACAATACCTCTTGTCTAGTTAGATTTTTTTCACCTCGAGCTCTCATGATGGGTAAAAGGAGCTCATATATAAGCTCTAAGCATTCTTTTGTAGGTGTCGCAGCATTCATGATAAATGAAAGATACCTAAGAAATTTACAAAAAATAGACATATTAGTATTTTAAGGATGTATGTGATTATATTCGGTAACTCAGACATTCAACTACCTCAGCTTTGTATATGCATCAGTTACTCCATAATAATCAGCAAATTCATTCAAAAGCCACTTCCAATGACCATGTATATGTAAATTCTTTGAATGAAAATGCTGAGCTCGCATTGTTGCCTCAAGTACTAAATCATATATCATTGTTTCGACAACTGGGCCACCCTGCAACATCTAAGCAACAAGTAATCTGGTCATTCATTATATGTAGCGGAATAAATTCAAGGTCACATTAGAATGTGCCAAAAATCAATGTAGCACAACTTGAAACTTCACTATGCTAAAGGGCCTTGGTATTTGATGTCAAAAGAATTAGAATAGTTACAATCTTGATAAATCAGGATCTTTTATGATGCCCAGACCTGTTAATGTAATAAAAAATTGGAAGTTGTATGCTCAGAAAGAAAAAAAAAAGAACCACCTTGGTGGAAGTCATCTTGTCCAACGAGTGAAAAACACTGATTGCGAGTTGAACCTTCCCTACACAGACATGATCTTCTAAGTATATAGGGCACCATCTCGTCATGTCTCCCTGCTTCATTGCATGCATCTTATGAAAGTAAGCTTGGTGATGATAACAAAATTATTAAATCATGAGAACCTTTTAGAAAGACATAGAACAGATGCATACATGACATTCAGCCAGGGACGATATTGGTACTGTGGCACGACCTTGGATAATTCTATTTATATTATGGACTTCAATCAAAAGTGCATCTCCTTGACTCTCAGGATAGCTGAAAAGACATCAGTAGTTCAGCATTTACTTGTACAGAACATAAAACTAGTGGCATCTCATGTTAATGCATGTAGCAAGTAAGCATAAATTGGACATATATAGTAGTTATTAATTTGGACCTACAATATATGAGAATCACCGGTTCCAGGTTTCAAACACACGTTGGAACCTGGTTCTGCGAGTGCATCTTCACTGGAGCTCTTCAATTGTAATATACATGACAGAGTATCTGAAGTTAGTAAAAAGAAGTTAGCATCTTTAATGAAAATTTACAAATTCTGGGACAAAAATAGGATAAATGCTCAGTTTCATAACCTTCAGAAGAAACTGGGGAAGCAGTTGCTCTTAATGAATTTATTTGACTTTTTATAATTGCTGACATGTGTTTGACATATTCAGCTCCCATTTGCATGTATATTGTTCGATACGAAGAGGTAGGCTGCAGCTTTCTTCTTTGAGGTATGATGCGGATCCTTTTCACTACAAAAGAAAGGAAAATTCACATTTTATATTGCAAGAATATATATTATACAATTGAGGGATGCTACTCTCAAGACTGATACCTACTTTTGTAAGAACTCTATGTATGATTTTTTTTTTTTTTTGGAAAAAGAAATCAAATAGAACTTAAAGGATATCTTCATCTTCTTAAAGTGGAAAGAAAGATGGATTCCATTTAGTGTCTATACAAAAATCAACCTCGATGACTTTTCTGTTATTTCAAGAAAGCTGATGTTTGATCTAATTCTCCAATTTCTAAAACAAAAATTAGTCAAGAAAATGCCCTGAGGTGTGACTGTACATGGAACTGCAAGTGTATCAAGTCAGAAGTTGCCATCATAAGTTCCTAGCAAAAGCATATTCAAAAGGCTTTTTACCTTCAATCTCCACTTGTCCAATCGTTTTCCGACCCTTAATGATATTTGTTCCTTCTTTACTATCGGCATGCCTTCCCTCTCCTTGAGTTTGGCCCCGAGGATGCAGCAAGAAGGTCTGCAATCTGTATGATGACAAGATCTGTCACTTATCAAACCAAGCTACACAAAAGTGAGATCCAAATTTTACCACCGAATTTAGAGCTTCCATAAACTGGTCAATTCATACCCAAAGGCATTGCGCAGAGCCATGCACTCATCCCGAAGGAACTCTGGGGCCTCCATGCAGTTTCTTGCCCATGCATTGAGGCACAATCGGAAACATGCATCATAAGCAATAAATGTTTGCCATGCGCTCTGAACACTGCTGGCACAAATTGGCAACAAAAAGTACTCTTATGATTTTTATTTTATATGTAGGCTACACTAAAGTACTTGGGAAAATAAGAGGTCTTTCCTAGGGCCTCAAACATGAACTTGTTAGGCAAACCTGGTATTGTAGCTTGGCATTTGGGAGGCCATATTTGTTTGCCAGAGAGGAATCTGCATATCTCCTTCTACGGGTATGGTTCTGTATTACACAATCCGTTTAATAAGGCAAAATTAATTTGAACAATATATATATATGCCAACATGAATGAAGTAATTGTTAAGAAACACGTTCCATACCCTGCTGGAATTTCTCCAACTTTCTGTGCCAGTGTTGCAAAATCTGAAGCGACCTCAGTGCCTAAATTAACCTTGGTTTCACCTAATGGGCAAATTTCATTTGTTTGGAGTCAGTCACCACATGCCATAAACAGTTCCTTCGTGTAACGAGTATGACCTACACCTTACCGTCTAAATTTAGGCTGCCTGATTCTCTTCCATTCCCAACAATGGGAGGTGCACTGGGTGTTCCAAGTTCTTGAAATTTCTCGGCCATGAACTCATTTAAAATATGAACCTGAAATGAAAACAGAGCTATTGTCAGATTAGCACAAGGGTTAATATGACCTGTGGATCAAATTATAAAAGAGATTCAAATTTAAGCAGTACGTCATACTCGTGAATCGGGAAAGCCATCATGTTCATGATTCTGGGCAATGGCACCTGAGACAGAGCTTCTATTAGCGCTGAACTTGGACTTCACCTCATCACCCCTACAAGAATTGTTTGCTGCTACATCTACTCTTAGGTTCTCCTTGGAAAACCCTCGAACTAAAGTAGATCGCTGTCTGCAATCTGTTTCTCCGACTGGCTCGTAGCAAGAACTTTCACCTGACAAGATCTCCTCCTCGCAACTCCTCTTACCTGGCTTCCCAAAGAGATCGGAGTCGCTGTCGGAGTAATTGGCGTAGTAGTCCTCTGGAACAGAAGCGACACTCTCAGCTTCGTCCGAATCAGACAACAAGTGCGAGTGCGGAGTTAGCAAGCTCGAGTGGAATTTTACGGGGGGCAAAGCTTTCGGCGACAGAAAGTTGTTGCATTTGGAGAGCAATCGTTGTTCAGGGACCGGTTCCATGGGATATTTCTCTACCAGAGGAGATCGAGGTTTCTGAGCAACATCGGATTCCTGCTACCGCTCATGCATATGTAGTAAATCAGAACTCCATAAGAAGGAAGTATTCGATAGAGGGTTCCGTAGTTACACAGAAAGAAGCAGCTATATTTAAGGTACTGAGCAATAATAACCAGAGACAAGAAGACCGGCTACCAAGAATGTGAACAAAGACAAGAAGGAAGAGAGGACGGATCCACCAGGTAAAGCTGGATCAAGAAAGGACCCAGCTTTACTCTTGATGCAGCGATCGGAGCCAAGATAGGCGGAGAGCAATTCCAAGGTGCCACGACACGCATCAAATATCGAACGGAAAGAAACAAAAAAACTCCATCAAATAACCGCACATCGGGATGCAACCGCAAAGCACCAAGAACTCCAAGAGACGGATTTCAAGAAAGCCTTGCAAAGAAACAAGTCCGCCACCAAGAACCACAGATGACCGAGATCCGACACGGGGCCGACGAATCTCACCATCCGGAAAGATCCAAAGCGAAATCAAAAGAAAAGAAAGCATCTTCAGGCGCAGACAGACAGAGGAGTAATTCATGAGGGATGGGAAAAGAGAGAGGGAGCGGGGTTCGGCGGACCTGCTTGACCCAGCTGATGGCCGTCTCGTCCAGCCCGTCGGTGAACATCTCCGGCGTCAATCGATCTGCAGAGGCCGATTGGGAGCGAAGAGAGGGGAAAGATCGGAAGAGAGCGAGGAATGCGGTGGAGCTGGGCAACAGACGTGTTTTCTCGAAAGGGGAAAGAAGGAAGACGATGGGTTTTTAAAGCGCGGCTCCGGAGGAACCTGTGGGAGTGTTAGAGAGATGATGGGGAACGTGGGGGGCGGTGGTGTGGACTGAATCGTGCTGCCTGCAACGGCTAGTTCGGAAGGAGCGGAGATGACTCTGGTGGGACCCACCGAGCGTCTCCGCCGAATCGGTTCGATCGACGGAACCGGACCGGGCATCGGTTCGATTTAAATGACTTGACCCGGTTCGGTCGACGGCAATGTTTCTGGAAACGACCAGGCAGGCCATCATCATCACGAGTTCTTTTATTGTTAAATATTTTCTCGGAAAAATAAAAAAAGTATATTAGGAATCTTGAAATCATCAGTAGGATGAGATTTTATATTAAATTTATTTTTGATAATTAATTATAAAAACAATTAATATTTTTTTATAAAAAAAGATAACATCTGATCGTTTAAATAAAAAAGCATGAAGTCATTTATTCATTCACAGAAAAAAAAAAAAGAAAGAAAGATTCCATATTTTACCCATTTCGAGCTGGTTGACCTGATTTGAATAATAAAAAATAAGACCAAACTTGATCGAACTCGTAAAATCGATCACGTATTGCATAAAATCTTAAGACAGATACCACCAACTCATCTCAAACTCCATCCATCGGACAATCTCCAGCATATATATATTCTTGAAGGGAACATCTCAATCAAATCCAACCGTGCTTAAATATCAGAAATAAATGCATGACAATATTTCATCTTCTTTTTGTAGAATTATAATACTCGAATCAAATCTGGGCTATTATTTTGTATCAATAGAAACCTCTATCCGATGACAGTAATTACTTATGGACACTTTAGATTTTTTTTTCTTTTGTAACTTTAGAATTACGTAAAGGTGTAATTCTTTTTTTTAATTAGTACTTTAGAATTTTTGTTAACTTAAACATCAAAATAATTATTTATGGGCGGAATCCCATCGTTAGTTTTGTGAGTGACATCCCTTATGTCCGATTGGAGGGATTTGAATGATTAAAATTTTTATTGTCGTGACGCCATAAATTTTAGTAATCGATGTTAAATTAAGCCAATCAACGATCAATTTTAATATTATTAGATTGATATTTTTAATGTATGTTTGAGAAAAACATATTACTTTCTTTTTTTAATTAAGGAAAATAAAGATCGCTTCACTTAGATATTTAAATATTATTGAAAGGTTTTTCACGAGCAACACCACATGCAAGGAAATACATATTAACAATTCTTTTAAGTTGATTTCTAAAAACTATAAATATAATTTTTTTTGAGAGTAAATGAGTTATAAAACGTTGACAACTATAATGCCAAAATATTATTGGCAAAATACATTATTGTGGAAGCGATCATCAGTAGTAGCACCAAGCTGTTATTATCTAATAAAGCGTCGTATGTATACAGTCTCTCCCGTATTGATGACGAGCTCAGGAGCTTATGGTTCTGTCTTAGGTGGATGTGTGTCGATCAATCTGATGCTAGACACGTAATGGTCTCCTGATACATATTCATACTCTTGGGCGTCTTTGTCCCCGTCGCCTCTCATTTCGTCCTCTCCTATGCCCTCACCTACGGTGCGATGGTCTAGCTCTCATTCACCTCTGCCTTAAGTCTCTCTTATCTCTACCTCTTAGCTTTTGTTCGTCATTTCCTTTTCCTCAATAAAATAAGTCATTTTTAAAAACATAAATTATATGTATCATTATATTAATGATTTATTATGAGTCAGAATATAATTAAGTAAACTCTAGCATCTATTAACTTAAACTTAATGGAATAAGGTTATATGCTATAATTTTAAAAATATAAGGGTTATTTTAGACACAAACAAAATTATAAGTATTCATGACCAAAACTATAATGGCCAAAATAGATATTATTTTTTAACTTAAATTATATATTATTATATTAAATATTTTATTATGAATAAACAAGCTACCTAGATAGACTCCAACATCTATTAACTCAGACTTGATGGAATAGACTTACATGCTACGCTTTTAAAAAATATAGGGGTTATCTTAAATATAAGTAAATCATAAGAGTTTAAGTAGTCCATGACCAAAATCACATACGCTAAAATGAACCATAACCCTTTTTTTAATTCTTTATAAAGATCTCCAAAAAAATATTCTTAGCCTGTTGATGTTATAGTTATATATTCTACGTTCGATATCGATAATTCAATTATTGTTTACTTCTTTTAACTCCAAGATATAACTCTGGATTCAAATTATTGTTTATTGGAGGGGTTTCATATGATTAATTATTTGATGAATCTGAACTAATATAATATTGGGTGGGGTTGATAATGAACTTATTAGAATAAGATTTGTCACTTTATTCTATCAAATGTCCAGTTTGATGGAATCTAAATTTGTTTTACACCTTAATTGGTCTCTAAATTTTAACTTACACTTTTATCGAACATAATATTTCTATTAATAATTAATTTTTCATTAGTAAGATTACGTAATTAATATGCTTTAAATTATAATAAATAATCAATTAAGATCTATTTTTTAGGTTTTTCATCAAACTTATGATAATTTTATGAATTCACGAATGCATAAGCAATATAATAAGAAATTCTTAAATGACTTATACTTGACTTTATAACATACCTCAAAAAGAGTTTTATTCATAACAACATTTATTCATAACAACATTGTATGTATACAGTCTCTCCCGTATTGATGACGAGCTCGGGAGCTTATGGTTCTGTCTTAGGTGGATGTGTGTCGATGAATCTGATGCTAAACACGTAATGGTCTCCTGATCCATATTCATACTCTTGGGCGTCTTTGTCCCCGTCGCCTCTCATTTCGTCCTCTCCTATGCCCTCACCCGTCACACCTACGGCGCGCAGTGGTCGAGCTCTCATTCACCTCTGCCTTAAGTCTCTCTTATCTCTACCTCTTAGCTTTTGTTCGTCATTTCCTTTTCCTTGATAAAATAAGTCATTTTTAAAAACATAAATTATATGTATCATTATATTAATGATTTATTATGAGTCAGAATATAATTAAGCAAACTCTAGCATCTATTAACTTAAACTTAACAGAAGAAGGTTATATGCTATCATTTTAAAAATATAAGGGTTATTTTAGAGACAAACAAAACTATAAGTATTCATGACCATAACTATAATGACCAAAATGGATATTATTTTTTAACTTAAATTATATATATTATTATATTTAAAAAATTTATTATGAATAAACAAGCTACCTAGGTAGACTCCAATCTAAATTTGTTTTACACCTTACTTGGTCTCTAAATTTTAACTTACACTTTTATCGAATATAATATTTCTATTAATAATTACTTTTTCATTAGTAAGATTATGTAATTAATATGCTTTAAATTATAATAAATAATCAATTAAGATTTATTTTTTAGGTTATTTCTATTAATAATTACTTTTTCATTAATAATATTATGTAATTAATATGCTTTGAATTATAATAAAATAATCAATTAAGATTTATTTTTTTAGGTTTTTCATCAAACTTATGATAATTTTATGAATTCACCAATGCATAAGCAATATAATAAGAAATTCTTAAATGACTTATACTTGACTTTATACCATACCTCAAAAAGAGTTTGATTCATAACAACATTTGTTAGTTGGTGAAATATTCAACAAATAAATTGATATTGTAATTAATTTTATCCAAAATTGATTTGGAAGATGCTTTTATTTAAGTTAGATTTTTACGCTCAGCTACACTGTTTTGCTTTAGTGTATATGATGCTATCGATTCTTTACGAATATTATTTTCTTCATAAAAAAATTAAACTCGTTAGATAAAAAATTTATCGTACCTATTTGTTCGAAGTATCTTTATGCATATATCATTTTGATTTTCTACAAGTACCTTAATTTTTAAAAATTATCTAATATTTGATATTTTAGGTTTTAAAAATATACTCAACTCATGCGGTTATAATCATTAGTAAATAAAATTACTTAGAATATAATTTTAAAATACCTAAAATATAATGACTATTTAAGATAATTATCAACGAATCAATTATGAATGAGGCCATTGTCAGCAATAACCAACCGACGGTCCAGGATTTTGATAAGATCGAAAAGTTCGCATCCATCACCTGCCTTGTCAATCTAGTGTGAAAGTTAATAGACACACTTACAAGCCATAGCGAATAAGAGGCTCCTCAAGTTTTGTGAGTAGAAATTTGGGAGTTGATGTAGCAAACTTAGTGAGCAGAATCATATTTCATTGGCTTCTCAGGTATACGATGGAATGGACACTTGTGTTTCACAGCCTTCCAAGAGTGGATACTTTTTTTTATGGCACTTTTTTAATCTCTTGATCTCGTTGTTTACTTCAACTACATAAGGCTACCAAAGGATTCTTTCTTGTTGAGCGTTTGGAGTTATTGTGGCTCATCTTTTTCCCCTTCCTCCTGGTGAGAGGCATGAACAAAGTTTTAGCCATGGTAAGTGGTGCTGTATCAAAAACAGCTTTACTGTGAGCGTAGTAACATGAGATTTGTTCACACCATGATTGGAGGGAGTACCAAAGAGGGAGACGATCCATCGACTACTCGTAGTTCATCACATACACAATGCCTTGTTCTAATTCCATCACAGGTTGCATGCAAGTTTTGATCTATGGCTTTTTACCGAACAGCGATAGGTTATCAAGTACAGCAAGCATGGACATCGTTTGGTTGAGTTGGACTGCATGTATAAATAATCGACAACGAAATCTTGAAAGAAAAGCTACGATCTTGTCACCGGAATTGTTCCGTCGATCTAAACATTCATTCTATGGGATCCTCCCTCTACGTCATTCCATCTTCCAAGCATACAGGAAGAAGCAAAACTCCGGAGACCCAGCGTCACCGCCGCCTCTGCTAACCATGGATCTTTCGGTATTGGAGCTGTCTGGGTCGCCTCCGTCGTGCTTCTCGTCCGCCGTCGGGGCCGGCAGCCCAGGCTTGAACATGAACAGGGCGTGGCCGGATCCGGGGCCTCGGAAGAGCCAGTCATGCACGTCCCATAGCACTTGCACCGGCACCTGCTCCACCCACACGGTCTCGTTGCCCCGGAACTTCCACTGCAGGTGGGTCACATGGATCAGTATGATGCCGTCGATGCTGATCCACATTTCGGGATCCTTGTGCTCCGCGATGGAGTTGGCCACCACGATGTCGTGCTCCTTGTTCTTGCCGTCGAACCTGACCCTCGCGGCGAAGCACTTCTTTCCGAAGACGTTCTCCTTCTTGGACACCAGTGTGGCATCCTCCAAGGAAGGCCGCGACCTGGTCTTCTTGTAGGCCTTCTTCTTCCTGTCGCCGAGGAGGAGGACGACCTCCTCGTCGCAGACGAGCGCGACATAGTAGCCCTCGGTTGGCTCCGGCCCATCCGAGAACTTCGCCAACCGGAAGTTCCAGGAGACGTCGACCTGCTTGCCGTCGACGTCGAAGGACTTGGACCCCTTCTTGCTCCGGAACGGCCACGGCTTCAGGTCCACCTTGCAGGTCAAGCTGCTGCCCTTCTCGATGGAGACGGAGAGGGAGTGGTTCATGAGGTTCTTGCTCCACACCACCGTGACAATTCGCGGTACGCCTCCGATCTTCGCCCGGTAGGTGGAGATCACCGAGCACTGCGGCAGCGTCTTGCCGCCTGCTGCTTCTTCTGCATGCTTGTCGGCGGGATCACGATGAGAGCTGGTGACGGCCTCCTCCATGCTCGACTCGATCACCCGATGAACAACAACACGATCGTCTGTGTCATTGATTCGAGTCCTCGATCACACGGAGCACGTCGAGAACACTGTTCGCGTGGAGGCATCGGACCACGTCTTGCATTGCGAGGCTCATCTGTCGAGCGACATGCCTTAGCATGACTCGGTGCAGAGCCAACTTCTATTCGGAAGCGACGAACACTGCAGATGAGATGAAGAACATGGAGGATCAAAAGCTTTTGATGCAAAGATGACATGCAAGAACTCAGAAATCTTACCAAGGGGTGGTTTGGAGATATGATTGGACTGGCTTGGAAGCAAGGCAAATTGAGATGGTCCAAAACAATCCGTTGGAAGAATTGGGATTGATGCTATATACAAAGCGAAACCTTGTTCCTTACTCTTCCGTTTGCCAGCACAAGATGATGACCATGTCAACTCTGCTGTATTTTTTTTTTTTTTTTTGTGTGAAAAAGACCGTCATGCCTTTGTCGATCTTAGTGATCCATCGCATTCGTCAAGAACATGTTTCACAAGAAAATTAAGGGTAAAGATGTCTATATGTGGGAGATACAGGAGGGAGAAAGAATGGTGGAGAGTGAACGCAGGAGAAAACTCCTCCCTCTCCTTGGTCTGTTGCCGATTCAGAAATCAAACACTTGTGCCTCTGCGGGCATGAGATGGAGTGATTGCAGTCTCAGTAACAATACTTGGGAGTGTTGAAGTCCTCAGTTGAATCGATCCATCAAATCCCTGTGATATTAATGTGAATCTTCTAAGAAAAAAAAAAAAGAGATGTCTTATCGAGCAGTGTGGATTTAGAAATCCAAAAATTTTCTATCATGATCTAGAAATTTTATTTTAAAAATAATAAAAATATATTAATACAATATACGGATGGAATCCGAAGACTGAAGCATTTGAAAGTATTATGTGATTTCCTTTTCAGGGGAATAGTGCCTTAGTAGTCAAAACTATAAAAATATTATTATGTTATATTCCACCGAGGCTTGGTATATTACTGCATCTAAGATAAGTTTATTTTATAATAGTCAAAGAGCTATGCATCTCAATAAAAATAGAAACTTTTATTCAAGATTCAAGCAAATTTAATGTCAAGTAACATTAAATTTGAGATATACTAGAGGTAAGTTATTGCGTCTTAAGAAAATTCATACCGATAAGAATGAATCATTGACTTCAAAAAAAAAAAATACATTATTTATAACAATTCTTTACATAGGGAAGGAAAAAAAAAAAAAGGCTTTCATATGAGGAGAAAAAAGATTGGACAATTGGTTAGACAACCTAATCATATTATTATGATTTTTTGGTATGTTGATCTAAATATCATATCTCTTAGATTTTCTTTGTCTACTCAATTTTTTGTTCACTAGTTTCTTGAAACTCATTTAAATATCTATTTGGCACATAGTATTTGATATCATCTGATTAATCTAGAGAAAGAATTTTATAATCTCATTATTTTATGATGAAAGATTTGGTCAGATTTGCTCATCAATAATGAACAATAGGAAATTTGATCAGTAAATCACAGCTGCATTAGTTAATATTCGATATATAAAATAAAATTATATAATTTGGCTATCCAGATGAAACACATGAAGAAAGAACTTGGCACAGGGAATAGTGAGTTATGGGCTTGATAGTACCAAACAATACAATTAACATGTAACCTTATTCTCAACATCTTAGTGGTATGTGAATTATTACACAAGTGATGTGCCTCACGATTGAGTGGATGTCTTAATCTAGCAGAGATTTTTTTTGTTACTAAAAAAATTGTACAACCTTATTTATGTGTTTTATATAGCTTAGATGGACCAAATTTGTTTTATTGCTTCCGTTAGCATTATTGTTCTATAGGAGATAACCAGTAAAAGCAATCGCACAAATTTTACCCACCAATGGAGGATGTCTGATATCTGTATCCAAAGGTTAAGAAAAAAAATCATGAACACCATTTCAAATATCAATAAATGATAACTCAGAGAGAGAGAGAGAGAGAGAGAGAGAGAGAGAGAGAGAGAGAGAGAGGGGGTTCATGCCAATCACATTCTTTATCGTTTTCAGCTTGGTGTGCTGCTTACTTGGTTTTGTTGAAGTGCATGTCCCCGAGTCTTTCAGCCTTCTTCTTCCTCTCATCCTTTGCAATCTTGGGTTCAGATGGTGATGGTGCCACCCTTGTGTTGTCTGTTCTTGCACCCATAGCAGGTTCTTCACGTTGATGCCCTCCTTCCAATCCATGCCTAAACCTTCTTGCCTCATCCTGAGCTGCCATGGCGTCTGAAAACTCATTCAAGGTTGAGATCAGAGGAGCTCCTTTGCTACCGCCAGCTCCGCCAACTCTCTCTTGCTCAATGAACAGGAGCTGCACTATGGTGCGCAATGGCAGCTGGTCGTTGGCTATAGCGTTTGCTCGTGCTTCAGGTGACAGTTTCCGGCAGTCGATCATCCTGCAGAGACTCTTCCTCTCCGCCTTGCTCAACTCTGCGTGCTCCTAAATCGATATATATATATAGATTTCAAGTTCAATAGTAACCACGATGAAGGATCGATCTCTGCTTTTGCTTTTGCATAATGTAGCTTACCTTGAGGTACGTATCGATAGCTTGATACAGCCCATCGTGCTCCTCGCGTGCCATTTCAGGCAACGACTCTGCCAGTTCAATGAACTTTGAGACTGGTAAAGTAGTATCGCTTGCAATGATCTGCAGGTAGTCGTCGTAGATCCTCCCCACCTTGGTCATGGACATGATCATCCTCGCGGTCTCTTCTCGAGGCATATGACGGCGAAATTGCAACAGGAAACTCTCAAGGACGGCCGCCACCGTGCCGGTATCATGAGACCGGGGATCGGTAGCTGATGGAATAAGCAGATCACTTGCGGTGGTTTCATCCAGTTGGCGGCCTGATCGTCTTATAAGCTCAGCTTTGGTAGACGTAGAGGCGCCGACATAACAAGCAATCTTGAGAAGCCGGAACAAGAAACTGCCTGATACTGATCCTGGCTCGGTCGGGATCATGCCGACGATGGCCTCGAGCACCCGTTGGTGCTTGTTTAGGGTGTCATCGGTTCGAGCTGAGGAGCTCTGAGCTTGTTCTCGGAACTCCAGTGGGCTCGGGAGGTGTTTGCATGCGTAGACATGGAGCGCTTCTCCGATGAGTGCCGGCGGGAACTTCTTGGTGGATCGGATGGTGGAGATGATCGACCGGAAGATATCAAGGTCGAGCTCAGATACATCCTCCGTCCACCAGTCCTTGGGGGCTGCACTGCGTTGCAGCTGCTGCTGCTTCTTCTTCGTGTGGCCTGGCCTCGTGTAGGTATAGGACCAAGTGACCTGGAGAAGAGAACCGTGAAGATGAAGCACAAGAGAACTGCTAGATGCGGAATTCAGAAAACACAAACCTGCGAGGGGTGGATGAGTATCTTCTCAATTACCGAGTTCATGCACGGTTTCGTCATCGGATGGCCATCCGACCATCCAGAGTGCCTCCACAGGGACTGGAGCGTCACGATCGAGTCCTTCCAACCTTGGAGGATGCATGACTCGAAGAACAGATCGAGCTTTGCGATGAGGTTTCCTTTGGCGACCGACTCGGTCATCCGCAGGAACTTGGCTGCAGAGATGGCCGCCACGAAGTTGCGAGCACTGAGATTGATGGTGATTCCATAGCAGAACTTGGCGCAGAGTTCAAAAGCTTCTTCCCCGCCCGGGATGTCGTGAAGAGCTATCGGAATCGGCTGGCCAGTTTCGTTGTCGGCGTTGGAACAGAGGCGTTGTACGAGGCCGCACTTTAGCAGGAGCGGAAACTACAGTTAAAATGCCCTGAAATCAAAAGCTTTGAACTAATTGGAGCCTCAAGGCAGGCATGTATGTACTATTTATTTTACCCCATGACGTATAAATCTCTATCTACGTGTCTGTGCATGCATAACACACACACACACACACGGCTGGGAGTGTACCTTGTGCAAGAGGTATTTAGTGTTATCGACATGAATAACGAGGTCTGCTGGTATATCTGACAACACTGACCTGCAAAAAATTGTTGGGAACTTGATGAGAATTCAGAATTGCAAATCTGATCATCTATAAGGAACTAACTGCTTGTGTATGTATCGTTCTGATCAAAGTTTTGCTCGAAAGATGCCAGCAAAAACTTCTAGCTGAAGGTTTCAGCAACATTCTGATCATAGTTTTACTTGGGAACAACTATTCCTTCTCATTTTTGTTAGTCTGCAATGTCAACAACACCTGCATATACTACACCTTACAGCTTCTTCTGTGTAAAATGTGTCTGGCTTTGTTCCCAGTTTCAAGTACTTCATCCTTGCTGCGGTTCGTGCCTTCCACCAGTGGCATGCATGAGATCTTCTTCCCCTCTTGATCAGCGATTTTGTCTTCCCTCAGACTCTAACCTGCATGAAATAAAAAGACTTCGGGTCACAACTCAAGATGAATGCTTGTGTTGCTTGTGGTGGAGGAGGAGGAGGAAGAAGAAGTGTAACATGTAGTTCTGTTGAGGTCGAATTGATTGCCACATCTTAACATCTCATATATCTGCATTCCATTCTGGTTTCTCATACCCATTTTTAATGAAATGCTACTTGGGAGAGACACAAAAATTTACTCCTCAAGAACCAGTTTTAACGTTTGTGCTACTTTTTAATATAGGTGTAGGATTTATGACATATTATTAATATGAGGACCAATAATAGCATGGGCATCAAAATGTGGAATGTTTCTAATCTATGCGTTCTGTTTGTTTGTCAGAAATGGAAGCTACTTTTTATATTCTAATCAAAATGTGAAGTTACTTTTATATTCAAAGTCCGATGATAATTCATGTAGTTTTCCTGCTGAGAAAGAAGAATAGTATCTGATCTTAGCCATTCACTTGTTGCCAAAAACTCGAGTACATGCAATTCATGAAAGAGAGTAAAGCTGGAAGCCATGGCCTGCCAAAAAATTCATGAAAACAAGGTTGAGGGAAGTCATAGTTTTGGCAAACCAGGGGATCATGTCACCTCCACCAAGGAGACATGAAGAGATCAGGTGGTGAGGCCAGGCACAGAGTCATCACCCCCATTGCATCTGACATCATGTTGGCCATCTCAGTGTGCAGAGTCTAGCTATCTGATCCCCCCCCATTATATGGGACCTTTTTTAGGGAGACAACATCCAAGGATTAGGATTTCTTGAGGACCTCAGGATCCCATCTTTTTAGTCCTCTCACATCTTTTCTTTGGGTTGCAGGGCCTACAGAAAGCATCAAGGACATACAATAACCTAAAAGCAACTGTCTCTGATCAAAACCTTTCATTCACCAAGCTCCACCACCCATCAAAGTTCAGCTGGAAACTGCAACCATATCAGCTCAAGCCACACAGTTTCAGCACATATAAAAAGGAGGAGAGTGTGAGCTGGTCCTAGATGCTAATGGAGGAACAGGGAGCACCCCCTCCAGCCACTTATTGTCCTCTGCACTTTGGATGGAGCATGTAGTTCATGTCTTCAACTTCCATCCAACAAGACCTCATCTAACTTTTTCTGGGCCACTACTCCTTAATGTGCAGCATTGCTTTAATGGATATTAAGCCAATGAGCTCATGATAACATGCATTTGGGTGGCAGTTCATCATGGATGAGCCTAGATGCCTTAGTTTTATGCCTTCTCCTCCACTGGAAAAGTTTTGGATGTACAGAGATGCAGTTTTTGGGGTTACAATTTCAAGAAACAAGAATTACTGAACATGATCTATTGCTTGAAATGAAAAAAAAAAAAAGGTGATTCATACTGAACAGCTGCAAAATAGTGGATGTATATAGCAGTTTCTTTTGGAGTATAAATATGATACAGAAGAAGTACCAGGCATTGGAAGAAGAAGAAGAAGAAGAAGAAGAAGAAGAAGAAGAAGAAGAAGAAGAAGAGCAAAGTGATGCTTATTAGAACATGAAGATCAATTTTTTATTTTTTATTTTTCTATGGGAAAGGAACAAAAGACAATAGAAAAATCTTGATAACATTGCTGGTGATGATGCTGTTGGTGTATATACTTCATTCATATCTACCACCTCACCTATTTGTTACCATATTCTTAGAATGTTGTCTTCATACTAAAAGGCATGTTTAAAGGAAATCAATCTATCAAAAGAATTAGCAATTCAGTGGTGAAGGGGCCTGAATTTTATGCTCGAAAGAACATAATTACTTTAAGATTGGAGAATCAGGTTTAGCACAAGACAGAGTAAGAACCAATGCATGACAAGAATCGGAAAGCTGCCATTGAAGTGCTGCAAGAACTCACAGATGCATGGCTCAGTTGCCTCCCACTAATGCTTTGCCAGCATCAGCAACAACATATCAATTTAACAATTGTACAACATGAAGCATATTAGTAATCAAACATACCAGTGTTAGGAAACCAGTAATGGATTCATTCGCATGGCATGCTTCTCACTGGAGAGAGAGAGAGAGAGAGAGAGAGAGAGAGGGAGAAGCAGTTGTTGGGACCTGTGAGTCGTGTGTCTCAAGTAGCTCCGCTAAAGAACAGAGAAATAGGTGATGATGATACATAGGAGTTCTGCTAGTGAAGAGCTTTCCTTTTGTCAGAACCACACATGTGAGAGTGTCAACATATCATGGACATTTTTAGAGAGAGAGAGAGAGAGAGAGAGAGATGGAGAGATGGAGCGGATTTGGGGTTAATGTTTGGTGTGTCTCAAGGAGCTCATTCTCAAGAACAGAGACTAGCTTTGGGTTTTATGTTTGGTGTGCTGCCAGCGAAGAAATTTCCTTCCTTTTGTTACAACCACAAGTTGCATAGATTCCTTTCGATTGAGTTGAGATGTCAATATATCATGGACTTTTGAGAGAGAGAGAGAGAGAGAGAGAGAGAGAGAGAGAACAAGAGAGAGAGTAGGTGGGATGTGGGGACTGAGGAGTACTGCCAAAGAAGAGATCCCCTCAATTCCCAAGAGATGCCACACACATATATATATGTTTACCTCAGATCTTGCTTGGCATCTAATTACCACGGGATAAGTTTTGGCTTGTATGGCAACCCAGTAATGCAGCATCTGGAATCCACAACACGATGGGTAGCTGCTTGAAGCAGCAAAAGCAGGATCATCATGGTTTCGTTGAAGAAGCAAAATAGCAGAGCACCTTGTGGCCTCTGTTCCACCATTGGAACGAGCTACATCGAGATGTCACCACATTTAGCAAGCGTCTTGTTGTGGCAGGAGGCCACCAACCATGTATGTAGTCATGTGAATGATCAGCTCACTGAAGGAGGCGGAGGCTTCCCTGCCTTAGGTGCTCCATGATTGAAGCTTGGTAGTGGGAGGAGCTACTCCGTAAAGGGGTGGAAGAAGGAAGACCCACGTTAAAGCTTTGCCACGGTCTTCTCCCTCCCACTAACAGGGTATATTCTGTGTGCTGCATTCTGCTCTCTCTCTCTCTCTCTCCCTCACATCCTGATCTCGCTGTCGAGCATGTTGCCTCCCACCGCACCATTCATTCCTCCAGCACGCCTCTGTTGCTCGACCACAAGGAGGTACCAGTGATTCCTCTGGTTGAGGTTGTCTGCTGGCTCGTACCATCTCACTTCACCTTGTCTGCACTGAACCACCAGTCGGTGCCTCCCTTATCGTCTGCACTCCCACTCGGTAGCAGCTCATCATCATGCTCATGGGATCAGATTCTTCATGGGCAGCCAACTCAGTGCTCTGCATCTTGGTTTATGGGAGGGATCATGCATGAATGAGCATGGATAAGTCAGATTGATGCCATTGGTTCCCGTACAGTTGGAAGCATCGAGGGCTGCCATTGAAGCTTGCTCGGGAGAAATGCTGGGTGGTAGAACAGGCAATTAATTACTTGGTGGATGACGACGCTTCCTGTCGAACTGTGATGTTGTCACATCAACACCCACTTTAGAACAGGTGGAACTCATCTTCGAGGAGAAACATTGCTTCCAGTTACCTAATTGTACTGCTGATTAAAGTTTCTTCGTTGCTTCCTCAAGTGGAGTGGGTGGGTGCAGGGTCGGTCAGCTCGATCTATACCTCTGCACTGCGAGCAGCAGTTTCTTGGCATGATTGATACTTCCGGATGGTTGGAGATTAAATTTGTTTTTTCTTTTATTATATTAATTCTTTAAAGCAATTAAGATTTATATATATATATATATGTGTATGGATTATTCTATAAATAATTCATATATCGATCTAAAGAAGAAACAAAAAAAAACGTAGAGAGACATTTTTGGAGTTTTATGATAATGTATATACTATGATATTTGTATTGAACTAGTAGAAAATAGACAAGATCTTTCTTTATTGTTCTAGGATAATTAGATTCAACCTCATTGATGGATTATAATTAAGTTTTAGACTAGGGATTCAATCATCAAGATATGTCTCGGTGAACTAGAAATTAGTCCTACAAATATGTCATGTATCTCATAGTTTTGATGAAAAGTGAACATGACTGAAATGATTGATGATTTAGAAACTCTCATGCAAAAAATAATTTTATATACAAATAAATACTAGCATATCATAATATTTGATAAAATATTAAACAAAAATCATAATCATGATCACTAAGATTTATATGAAAAATCCCTCAAAGGTGAAGAGAAAAAAAATCATGAAATAAGTTAAGAATCAAATCTACTATAAAAATAATAATGAACATATAAATCCAAAAAAACTTGCTCAACTATCATAAAAGAATAAGAGAGATATAAGGATTACATTACCATGCATGTTACCCTTGTCTTCTTTCCTTTTCTTCTTCTCTTATTCCATTTTCCTCAATTACCGCTACTATGATTTCTCCTAGCCATGTCCACAACAGTTACAAGCCATCTTTTAATTCTACTCTAACTATCACATGACTTTGTTAAAAGAGAAAGTGTTATGTTAAAAGATAACAACTTTAATGATTGATGTGGGTTATGGCTATTAAGGCCCATCATGAGCTGAACTAATGGGTCATGTGCCAACAACCTCTTCTTCAGCCTATTAGGGAGACTATCTCATGACTTCTCAATGTGAAGTTATGTCGATCAATTGTCAGTACATCTCATGTTTTTTTTTGACAAGACATTTGTCAATATATCTGTCTGAAGTTGCAACTAGTTCTCTTCGAATACCCAGTATTATCTAATATCTATATAAGTTGACTTGGAATGAAAAGTTAAATTCTTACACAAATGGATGGTGGTTTTATTATCACAATGCACTATATAATTTTTCTATCTCTACCCTAATTCATATAAGGATTCTTTCATCTATAATATTTCTTTGCAAACCTCTATAGTAAGAATATATTCTGCCTCTGTGGTGGAAATAACAATAGACATTTGCAATCTAGATTGCCATGACATAGCTCTCCTTGTAAAAGTGAGTATAAAACATGATGTTGACTTCCTCGTATCAATATCTCTTATTAAATCTGCATCTGTATAACCTCTCAATGTAGGTGGTCCACCTCCAAAGCTTAAACAAACTTTGAAGCTTCCTTTGAGATATCTAAAGATCCACTTCACTATTGTCTACTACTCTTTACCTTGATTTGTAAGAAATCTACTAGCAACACTCACTACATATATAATATCTGGCCTCATACATACCATCGCATATCTCAAACTTTCGACTGTTGAAGCATAATAAACCTTTTAGATTTTCTCCTTCTCCTCGTCACTTGATATACTCCACTTTGAGTACAACTTGAAGTGACTTGAAAGAGAAAAACCAACTGGCTTTGCATTGCTAATACTAAACCTATCCAATATCTTCTCGATATATTTCTCCTGTGATAACCAAATCTTCTTATTCTCTATCACAAAAAATATGCATACCTAATATTTGCTTTATTGGCATATGTCTTTCATTACAAAAGACTTACTCATTTGCTTATTTGATATGTTAATTGTAGATATATCTTTTTCAAGGATAAACATGTCAACAACACAAATAAATGAATAATAAAATTTTTACAAAATTGTTTTATATACACATAATCATCCGAAGTTATTCTTTTATATTTATTTTTAGCTATAAATAAATTAAATTTTTTGTACCACTATTTTGGAGCTTGCTTTAGCCCATATAAGCTCTTTGTCAACTTTCAAATAAAATTTTCTTTACCTCTGACCTTGAAGCATTCTAGTTGCTCTATACAAATTTTCTTCTCCAAATCACTATGAAGGAAAACTATCTTCACATCCAACTGCTTAACTTCTAAGTCCAGGCTAGTAGTAATACTAATAGTAACATGGATAGAAGACATTTTAACAATAGAAGAAAATATCTCTTTAAAGTCAATACCTATCTTTTAAGCAAAATCTTTCACAACCAATCTAGCATTGTACTTTAGTTGAGAACAATGTTCTTAAGTCTTCAACCTGAAAACCCACTTGTTCTTTAAAGCTATCATTTCCTTTGATAGTTGCACTAAATCATATATATGCTTCTTTTACAAATCATCCATCTCTTTTGGCATAGCAACTAAAAATTTCTTTTTCTACTCACTTTCAATTATTTCCTAGTAACTCTTTAGTTCACCTGCATCAGTAAGCATTATATATATATTTTTAAAATATCATTTGGAAGGTTGATGTA
The DNA here is from genome assembly GCA_021527575.1 of Ensete glaucum. Lineage (NCBI taxonomy): Eukaryota > Viridiplantae > Streptophyta > Magnoliopsida > Zingiberales > Musaceae > Ensete > Ensete glaucum. Next base: position 918,569 of record CM038553.1, on the reverse strand, counting down.
GTCTAGAAGATCTTCTCAACTAAGGTTTTACAGGAATTTTCTCCTCGTCTTCTTCCTGCTCAACATGTTATATAGGTATATCAACATTGGCCTCTACACTATTTTCCTACTGATATGTCTTATCACCCTAATATATTGGATGAGTAACTGAGTCACAATTTACTAATCCTTCTCTGGAATTCTTGGCTAATGCATTCTTCTTCAAATCCTCAAGAATTTAATCATCAAAGAAGACCACGTCTCTGCTTCTAAACACCTTCTACTTTTTGGATCTCAAAGCTTGTAACCAAATTGATCATATGAGTAGCCAGAAAACTATATTCGTTTATCTTACCATCCAGCTTGGATCTCTTAATGTCTGGAATGTGTATAAATGTATGATAGCCAAACACTCTCAAGTGCCTATCGAAGACATCTTTTCCTGACCATATATATTGTACAACTTCACCATCTAGAGCTATACATAGTGATAAATTGATCACATCAATTGTAGTTCTCAAAGCCTCATCCTAAATTTTTTGGGTAACTTGGCCTGTGAAAGTATATATTTGATCTTTTTCATAATAGTATGGTTCATCATCTTTACAATTGATTATATTGAGGCATACAAAAAACTGTCATCTCATATCGGATGTCATGTGACCTGTAATAATCATCAAACGATCACATGTACTTATAATCATTATCTCATCTTATATATTTTAATTATCTTTTTGTCTTCTTTTCAATTCTAGTATGGAACTCTTCAAAAATATTAATAATCTGATCTTTGATCTTTATAGTGTAGGCTCAAACTTTCCTAAAAAGTTATATAGAAGTAACAAAATAAAGTGCATCACTGATACCAGGAATATTAATAGATCTACTATGAGTTTTTGTCCCTAAAGACCATATATATCTATTTAGATATGGTCCAAAACGTATATTTTTCTAGACGAAGTAATATTAACAAAGGAAACTCTATGTTGTTTACTAGATAAATAATAAATACAAGAGTTTAGACGTGTATCTTTGAGGTCTAGTAAGACTTCTCTCTTAGAAAGAACTTACAATCCCTTCTCGCTCATATGTCTCAATCACCTATGTCATAACTTCATATTGAAGTCTTTCTCTATAATATTCAATAAATAATCATAAGCCTTAGCCTACAATCTATATAAAATATAACATTTCTTCCCACTACACAACAAGAGAACCCCTATTAAGCTTCTGTTATCCTTGTAAAATCTGTTATCAAAGTCTTTATTATCTAGCCTCCCAATTGAATTAAATTCAGCCTTAAGTCAACCACATGTCTTATATTCTTAAGCACCAACTTGTAATCAAAGTTGGTATTTATAAGTATATCACACATATCAATGATGTCTATCATAACATATTTGCTTATCTTGACAATACCAAAACTTCCAAACTTGTAGGTAGCAAAGAACTCTATATGCGGTGTAACATGATAAAAAATACTCTGTATTATAATTGTGATATTCTCTTTGGACCCTGTGAGCTCTACTTATTTTTCTTTTTTTTTTTCATATTATTTATTATCATAATTATATTAAACAATATCTTTTCTTCACCTTGACTTACTTCTACACATGTGTGAAGCACTTTTATTCTTGAACTTTAATCTTCCTCTATTCTTTGATGTAAGTGACTATTAAATCAATTTGAGATATTAGTGAATTATTTCTCTTCAATTTCTCATTCAACAAATCTCTTGTTGCTTAGCTCATGATCACAATACCATATGACATAGAATTGCTAAAGGAAACCACTAGTGTCTCCTAAGTTTTTGGCAATAAACTAAGAAGGAACAATGTCTATAACCCTAATCAAGAGATATTTTCATAGAGGATAACTAGTTAGTGATATTTCAGGTGCGTAAGTTTTCTAATCAACAAAGCCTTATTGCCAATTATTTATTTTTCTCTCATAGAGACTTTCTAACTTTTTCCAAAAAGAGTGTGCATAACTTTCAGTAAAAATATGGTGAAAGACTCTATTATCGAACCATTATTGAATAAACTCGACTATTTTTCGATTTAACTTCTTATACTCATCATCGAATAAACATAATAGAACTTTCATTATTAGTTTTTGTATCATCCAATTTTCTCATTCAAGCTAACAATGCGGGAAACACTATCAGTCTCCATGTATAAAAAAAATTAAATATCACCAAAATCCACTTTAATACTAGATGAAAAAAAAAATGTATATAAATAAATACGATAGGCCATAACATATAGTGAAAAAATTAAACAAAGATCATGATCATAGAAAAAACCATAGGATAAGCTAGAGAATCAAATCCAACATAAAAATAATAAATATATAAATCTGAGAGTCTATTGTATAAAAAAATCTTGCTCAATAAACTTAAAAGAATAATAGTGATATAATAATTAAGTTATTGTGCATGTTGTATTCTACTCTTTCCCTTTTCTTTTTCTCTTATTCTTCTTCTATTCTTCTTATCCTAATCGTCATAAGATTAGGTTAAAAGAGAAATGATATAATGATTAATTTAAGTTGTGAGTTATTAAGGTGAGATGAATTAAGTTGTGAGTTATTAAGAGCAAGACTGGTGTCACAAGCATCGATATATGGGCTCATGTCTATGCTTCGCTTAGTTTTTGACTCTCACAAACTCGCTACTCTATGATATATATTTGCCTTGAAGAAAGTTAGAGACGAGGGTGATGGATGGATGTCGAAGAAGTAGGATTTGTAAGGGAAATTAATTAGTAGTGATGGGGGATGTGGAAATAAAACTCTCTCTCATACTAAGATGTATACACAAATTACAAATTAATTAGTAGTTAAATTTGCACATACGCGATTTTGTTTTCGTTTCTTCTTCCAACATTAATCTATCTTCCTTAAGCTTAAACATATATTGCTTTTGTTGTGACCTGTATGAAAGCCCGACGCATGTTTCTGTTTTTGTTTCTGAAAATACGAAACAGAAACCCAGGGCATGCGAAGCTTTAATCTCATCCGTCGATCCTGCGAGTCTCCAAATACAGGGCCAGGATTTGTAACCAGATTATTTATCTATTTATATATTTATATGTAAACGTGGCCAGGAAATTAAATCTCTTCTTATCCCCCCATCCCTTCGCCTCGGCCTTCGCTCCGCCCAAAAACCTCGAGCCAAAACCCCCACTCCGTCGCCTTTTCCTCCTCTCTCGGTCTTTCGATCCACAATTGCAACTCCGGGAATGCTCATCCTCCCTGTCTTGTCACCTTTTGCCGCTTACGATGGCGACGCCAATCGCGCCTCCTCTCTGTCTTCGTAACCCAGGCGGGATTCAAACGCGGAGCTCCATGGAGCTCTGGGAAGCTTGCCATCTCTTACCCCTCGTGCGACGCCGCCGGGTCGACCACTATTCGCGATTTGGTTCCCCGGGAAGGTTGCTCCCGCCGTACGTTCTCTCTCTCTCTCTCTCTCTCTCTCTCTCACACACACACACACACACACACACACACACACACACACACACACACACCTGCTTTTTGGATGATTGTTCCTCAAGTGCCTTCTTTTATTATATTGTTCTGTGTTCTGCTTCAGTCGGAGTCAATAATTCCGCCTCCTATTCATTTGACGATTTCTGTGGGACTTACGTTGTGATTGGTTCAAGCATGGTTCTTGTTTCATTTTCAACTAGGTAATTGCTTACATTTGCGACGGTAATTTGTGCTCAATGAATCCTACTTTGTACCTCATAAATACGTTTGCTGATGTCTCCTGTTGATAAACAGTAGGAAAATTTTGTTTTTTCTTTATTTATTGAAATTGCATGTTGCACCGATGAACTTTCTTCTGTATATTCTAGGGGAAAGTATTGCTTTGTTTATGGACAAAAGGGTTTTTCAAAATTGGGTGGCGAATGACTCTCCCTTTTCTTTGATTTTCACCTGTTTTCGGGCTCTGTGATGTCCACCAGCTTACACCCATTTATTGCAATAGATGGCCCTTCAAGACTCTCAATGCAGGCTTGCTAGAAGGTTACTCTCCCTGTGAGGTTTAAGCCTCATTTTTTGTCATTTTCTAAAGCATTCTTTAATAGTTATAACTTACCGTAAACCCTTCATTTGGATCAAATCATGGATTGATAAATTTCTGCTTGAGTGTCACCTGTATTTCCTGGCTTAAAATTGACTTTTTGTTTATGTCTTGGTTGGCCGCAAGCTGCACCTCAAATTCGTGGAGTTCCTCTGCCAAATGCTTTTTTGTCATTTTTTTCTCCACAGCTGCCTAGCCTAGTCTAAAAGTGAGCTATATCCAAAAGATAATTTCTTCTTTTAAGGTGCTTATTGTTTTCTCTTCCTTAATTTCTTTCTGTGTTTCTGGAACCGATATATTTCATAGTGAGAAGATGTGATTACTCTTTAGTCTTGCAATGTGTTTAGTAAAAACTGTGGATGTGTGCAATTATTGGCACATGGAAATGGGGGGACAATGTTGAGTTGTGGTGTATTCATAAGGACTTTATGGATTTGAGTTTGTGAGAGGGTTTATGTCATGGTACCTAAATATTTCCACATTTGGAAAACTGTAAAGTAGGTTTGGTCTTTGGATATAAAACTGAATGGTCTACTTTTAAAAAGTTGGGCCTAACAGTTTGAGCCATGTCAACAGGTTCTGCTCTATACGAATTATTGAGATACTAGGTTACTTTGTTGTTGCCACTAGCATTAAAATCAGTATTAGCACATATGTTCAGAAATCTGCAGTCTCAATAACATTCCCTTTATGAGTTTTCTTGAGATAACTAGGGTATTTGGGACATTTTCCCCTGAAATTTGTCAAGCCTTGATTACATGGAAATTTGTTCAAGTTTCTCATTTCCTGAGAAGAAAATAATGCCCCCCATAAGTGAGAGGTTATGCTACACCGAGATTGCCGAGAAATTATAAATAAAAAAAATGCTTACTTTAAAGTGGTTTTGGCCTCTCTGTGTTCACATGAAAACTTTAATTACTAGAATTATGATATCTGAAGGCCTTTTTGTGGCATCACGAGACTCTAGTGTTTAGCCTTGTTGATTTTTGAAGGTTTGCAAATTTACATGTACTCATTTTTTACATCTGGATGCACTCTATTTCAAAGTCTGATGCAATTTCCCATAGAGGTCAAGCATTTCAAGCACTTCATTGTTTTGCAGATATAATTGGCAATGGATGCTACAGCAGAATGATATGAAGGCCATTTTTTGCCATGGAATTTCTTCCCATCTTTCAGGAACATTGATCTCCCCAATGGATGGTATTGGTGTTTTTCTTTAACGTTCTTATGTGGTAAAAAATATACTACAAAATTTACTTTAAGAAACTGTTCTCTAAGCTGTTGCATCAATTTTTATACCTTTCTCTGTCTTGTCAGTAACTTTCACATGCTTCTGCCATGTAATACGAAGCTCTTATGTGTATACATTTTTATTAAATTAGGTCTAGTTCGGGAAACTTTTCTCATTTGTGGCTCAGCTTCTTTCAGTCAGCCCTGAATATCTTGAAAGGCTAATAGCATTTGCCACAATTTCTAATGTCCAATTTGTAGAGCATTGCTTTCTTCTCTTGTAATCTTCTCCTCGATCCTGCAGTTGGTTTTCACTTTTTTGTTGTTGCTAGTTTAGATGACGAAATGTAGACTAGCAAAGTAACAGTAGCCGGAACAGAGCGTAAGCTTTCACTACACTTTGATATTCTTTTAATAGTAAAAAATCCTCATGTTCTTTTCGTAGTACAAACCCCTCGTGTTCTTTTCATTAGTTATAAAACCAATGATTTTTTTTTTCATTTGTCTTGACATTTCTTGTATGATATTTTCCAATCTTCATGACATTATAATGGTCGAGGACTGGTCTCAAATTATAGCTTTTCAAGGCTATGTATCTTTCAGGTGACTCAGCCATAACATGCAAAGGGATGCATAAGGTACTTTGGAGTGTCAAAGCAGATATAGAAGATGGCTATTTGTTGTTTTTAACAGGCGATCCTGTTTCCTTAGGCTGTTGGGAGCCAGATATGGCTATTCACTTATCTCGCTGTAGAGGACATGCTCACTTATGGACATCTGAAATAAAGGTAGTCTTATGTGCTCAGAGGCAAGATTTATTTTTTTCCTTCTTTCTTTTTATCTTTACTACTTGTTCACCATAAATAACCTTTGCTAATATTTCACTAAGTTAAGTTGAGCATGACGAATTGTGAACTTCAGCAATTGTGATTCCTGGTTGGTGCTTATATTAGATTTTGATTTGTTCTCAACCGATTTACCTGCCTGGACTTTTGATTGTTGTTATTTGCTGTATAATGCATTAATATTGTAGCAATTGATTATGTCTATATGTCTCTTTATCTGAAAAATTATGTCAAAAATGACTTCACTGTGCATGCAAATTAGTGTTGACTTGATTCTTCAACATGAGATTGGAACTGAAAGATTAGGTAATACTTTATAAAACCTATGATATATGTTAAGTGTTGACTAATGGGCAATTGGAAGATTGGACATTAGGTGGGCGCTTCCACTGTTTCGATGTTGTTTATATGCTTCAACTTTAGGATTTAATCTGCTCAGATATGTGAATTTATATTACCATCCAGTGGGTCCTAGTCCATATTTGAGCACATCTCTACTGTTTCTGTTTCTGTCAGAAGTTCCAAGTTAAAAGCAATGGCTTGTGAATCTCAATTTAACTGTCTTCAGGCACCTCCAAACAAATGTCACTATATTTCTATTGTCCAAATTCACCAGGAGCTTCTAAACAAACAGCTAACAGAGACTAATTCTGAAAGTACCTGAGAAGTTGTTTTTGAATATTTCTATTCAAAAGAAAATGCCTCCCCCCGCCCCGCCCTCAGGCTTTAACACATCGTCGATTTAATGTTTTCATATTTTCTGGTATTTGGTACTAATAATCTATTTGTGGCAGTCATATTTTGACTACTGAAAATATTGAGACATTGTCTAGTGACATCTAGTAAAGCAACCAAGACCGTCGTATTGAATACTTTGTTGAGTTCTTTCAATATGTTTGGAGATTAAGTTCTTGTAAGTTCGAAAGCTACCATGTATCTTTAGGTACCTTGTGGGATTCATTTCAAATACAATTATTTCATAAAAGACAAGAAACAGCCTTCGAGGGACCCTGTTTGGAGACCGGGGCCCGAGTTCTCTCTATCCATACCTTCTCATGGTGGAGAAAATGAAGTGATTGTGGTGAGAGATTGTTGGATGAGGACTAGAATACATGGACCACCAGTTCCCTCATGGGGATCATGGATGCTGGATGTAGACTTTCCTGACAACCACATCATGCATGAAAGTTATCAAGCTTCCTCTGAAGGTAATTTCGCTTGGCGCAACAATTCATTGCTTCAGACTTCTTTCATGGCACTGAACACTTAAATGCTTCCAGTGGATTGACAGGTGAGCTTGAGATATTGAGAATTCTTAATGGTGCTTCTTTGCTAGAAGAACATTCGTCAGATGATTGTATGCCTAAGGAAGACTGTAAACTGTTGGATATGGATACCAAAAAGATTTCTGAAGGTTCTGAAGAGAAAATTTCCGAACAAGAACAACCTGTTGAGGAACCATGGCTACTTCGATCTACTCTTCTATCATTTAGTGATTCTGGTGAACTTGGTGAAGCAATCAGTCAAGAAGAACAACAACCAGAAAAAGGACTGGGAAAGTTGCATGAGACAGAAAAAATGTCACCCAAGGATGATCACGAGCTAGTCCACATTGAGGAACCTGCTTCAACAGTAATACTTATAAATTCATCCGTTTGCACCATGCAAAGAATTGCTGTATTGGAAGATGATAAGCTTGTTGAGCTACTATTGGAACCGGTGAAAAATAATGTACAGTGTGATAGTATATATTTAGGTGTGCTCGCAAAGCTTGTTCCCCATATGGGTGGGGCATTTGTAGATATTGGGATATCTCGGCCTTCCTTCATGGACGTTAAGCGGAATAGAGAACCATTTGTGTATCCTCCATTCCATAATGAGATTGCGAGACAGTCTGCTAACAATTCTAATAGGCTTGAACCAAAAGTTAATACTGATAACCATGGGCATGACCAGCCTTATGATGAAGATGATATGTCCGATGAGTTATTAGAGGTAGACCATCTTGATGAACATGAAGTAGCAGATGAACTGGATGTCTCTGATGCTAATGAGATGAACATGAATGATGATATAATTGAGTACAATGGTGTAGTTGATTCCGAAGAAAATAGTGAGGAACATGGGATTCACATTGAAGACGAGTATACGGATGATTTCCTCCCACTAGCAACAGCAAGCTCAAACAGCTCTGGTCTCCCACTTCTAATACGACAGAGCTTGAGGAATTCTGATGTTATTGGTAAGGACAAAAATAAATGGGGTCATGTTCGTGAAGGAACAAAAGTAATTGTGCAAGTGGTTAAAGAGGGACTAGGAACAAAAGGTCCTGCTCTAACTGCATATCCTAATCTAAGGAGCAGATTCTGGGTATGTATGTGGAATAATCTAGTTGTATTTTAGTTTTATTTTGTTATTTATCAATCTCTTTTTGCTTAGCAACATACCAGCAGCTATGTTTCCTTTCCTTTCTTACATGGTAGTGCTGCATAATAACTTGCAATATATTTTTCTTGTGATGCTTGGTTCTCTTACATTTTTTGTACCTCATGATTTCATTCAAAATAGTAATTGCCTTAGGATGCAACTAAAAAATTTGATCCTTGGAGCCACTAAGAAATGGTGACAAAGAAAATATTTTACATGCTATAGATCACACTATATGGTTATACTTCACTGCTAATAAACAATAACATGCCTAATTGTTTTTGGTATTATGACCTGTCAAATTGTTCAGTCCATGTTAATATTTGTTCTAGGTTAGGATGATAGATGGCAAGGCGGCATTACAAAATATAAGTTGGTGTTGCAGAAAATTAAATTATTGAGGTGGGTGTTCAGTGATATTAGAAAAGATTTAATAAAGAATAATTGCGCCCTGGAAGTTATGAGCAGTACTTATTGGGGAGAACCTTCCTCTAATTATGTGGGTAAGGTGAGATCAACTGATTCATAAGATCTGTGCGAGGAAATAAAGTGAAATGAGAGCAAGAAGATAAGATGTGACTGTTTATTTGCTTGTTGCTTTTTGCAGAATTAAATTGCTGATCAGGGCCCATGTACACAATGTGTTTCTTCTTTTTATTATTGTCATATTGTTTAAACTTTAAATCAAAATCTTGCAGTTGTGCCTATGGGATGGCATGCCTACAAAGTACAAAATGGTGCATTGCAGATGTCTTGGAGGACATGTGGCTGCGACATATTGAGCATGCATGTTGACATGTTTGCAAACACTTGAGTGCATAGTTGTTCATCTCTGAAAAGTTTGTTATTCTAAAGCTATAACAGTCAAGGAGTTCTAATCATTAATTTCTAGCCCCAATAATTTATAGTATATTTCCTTGAATATTAATGGTTGCATTTATATGGAAGGGGAAACATATTGATCAGAGATTGCCATATATACTGACATCAATAAATTATAAAAGTAAAACTCCCTAATGACTGCAGTGAAATAGAAATTATTCCAATCATGGTTTAAAATATTAGTTACAGTGCTACTGATCGATATTTACTAGTTTGACTCGTTTGACCATGGATAACAATGGACTATACACCTTGCTATCACTTGGTATCATCACTTTTTTGATTTTAAGTATATTGGATGATATAGGTTGGCAGGTATTGGTCCAATTAATCATCGAAACTAGTAAGAAACTATCATTACTTAAATGAGATCACAATCAAGATCAAATTCTAATGCTTCTTTTGCATATTAGTAGCTAAATGTTAGTGAGTGTAATTTTTTAATTTCAATTTCAGTCTTTTTACATACAACCTAATTTATTTACTTGAAAGATGTTATGTCAATGAACATTTAAGGTTATTGATCCTAGAGACAAGTTTCAGAGACAGAGGCAATGTTTGGCTGCATTCATTGATTGCATTGCTACAGTACATAGCATCAAGTATAAATGTAAATTGAATTGTTGTGTCTCTAGCAAGAGCTCATTGAACCGCATTTTTTACTTCAGTCTCTATAGGCCAGTTTTAAGTTGCTGAACATGTAAGAAAATCTATGTTTTGTTGACAATACAATTTTCAGTTGTGAGGAAGTTGTCTCTACTTCTTGCAGATATTAATTGCTCGATGTGATAGGATAGGAGTCTCAAAGAAGATCACAGGGGCAGAACGCACTCGCTTAAAAGTTATTGCAAAAACATTGCAACCCCCAGGTTTTGGTTTAACAGTACGAACAGTTGCTGCTGGTCATTCTTTGGATGAACTGAAAAAAGATCTTGATGGTTTAATTTCAACATGGAAATGCATAATTGAACATGCAAAATCTGCAGCTTTAGCTGCTGAAGAGGGTGTAGAAGGTGCAGTTCCTGTAATGCTGCACAGGGCTATGGGTCAAACCTTGTCTGTTGTTCAAGACTATTTCAATGAGAAGGTTGCCCAATTTTCTGTTATGTGTATGTTTTTTGAAATATTTTCTCTTTCCCTCTCTTTCTCTCTCTAACAGTTCTGTTGACTTTGAATGTTATAATCTCACTTGTCTACCTGTGACATTAATCTTCAGGTTAAGAGCATGGTTGTCGATTCTCCTCGAACTTATCATGAGGTATAATATTCATTAAAAGTGATCATTGATTTTGATTATGCAAGTTTAATCATTCAGATGTATAAAACTAAAGCTGTTGCCTTAGCGTATATTTGCCTTGCAATACAAGTAGCTATTTGTTTTAGACTGCTGGTTAGTGAATTCTGTGATTTTTCACATGGCTAATTCTCATTCAGTAGATAAAAGTTGTTGAAGTTCAAGAAAACAGTATTGGCTAATGTAGAACTAGTTTTTTTTTTTTTTTTTTAACGTTGACTACTAGTCACCAGTGCTTTTGATCTTCAGGTTACCAGCTATCTCCAGGAAATTGCACCAGACTTGTGTAACCGGGTTGAGCTCTATGATAAAAGAATTCCTATTTTTGATGAGTACAACATCGAAGAAGAGATCAATAGCATTCTTAGTAAAAGGTAAGTACAAGCAGTCTAATTTTATCTTTCCAAACAGATTGGACTCTCATGGGTTCTGTAGTTCGCGGTCTTGGGATTGGAGATATTTGATCGAAGACAGTAATTGGCTTACTGTATCAGTTGTAAATAGAGTACATGCACAACATTATTTCTGCATGCATCCTTGCGTCTTGATTCGAGTTTTAATATAGGGCATGATCTTGATGCATACTTGCTGTAGTCATTATCCCTTTGGACATAATGTATGCCTTCAAAACTTTTGCTGGTTCAAAGTTGGTGATTATTTAGCTAAATCATGAATGGAACAAATTTTTAGTATTTTTACAGTGGACTAGAAGTATTGGCTATAGAGTTCTGTGTTTCTAGTTTGCATTTGACTTGTAAATATCTGCTCACTTAACGAAGAATATGATAAAGGCACAGCCTGGTCATTCTAATATCATGGTGAAGCATTTGAAGGCCTTTTTACCATAGTTTGCAAATTCATATTGGTCTAAGGGCAATAAAATCAGAATTGATTGGTTGTGATAGGTGAGATTGGAATGCGTCAAAAAGATAATTTTTTAAAAAATAAATCATAAAAATATTTGAAAAATAAAAATAACGTGAGAGAAATATAAAGTACCATATTGTTAAAAATTACTTTACCCATATATTTCACGAGTTATCTACTTTTATAAGGTTATGAATTAAAATGCAATAACTAAAAAACTCTTTTAAAATAATTATTACATATTTAGTAGAAAAATAAATAGTAATAATATCATATAGATACTTTTATATAGTAAATCATTATTATACACACCATATGAGAGATCCAAAATTTATCAACCTGCATTGTTTGAAGATGCTAAGTGGAAGTAGGATTAGATAATGCAAAGACCAATGAAGATAAACTTCATTCAAAGGGTGCCCGGAAAATTTGAGAGTAAATGTTGATTCCGTTAATTTCTGCCCCATTAGATTGGTGGATTCTTATGATGCTAATCCGAGGATTCCGACGTGGTACCTTTGTTGATTGGACACTGTTCTGTTTGGCTGAAGGAGATATAAATACTTTTGTGGCTGGTTTTCTCCTCTGACAGCATACTTTGGTGGCTTTTTTTTTGTGAGCGCCTGATATAGTTGCACTATAGTTTAATGCTAATGTTCCGCTTTTCTTGTAGGGTCCCTCTGTCTAATGGAGGTTATCTGGTGATTGAACAGACTGAAGCTTTGGTTTCAATCGATGTTAATGGGGGCCAGTGCATGTTAGGAGAAGGGACATCTCAGGAGAAAGCTGTTCTAGACGTCAATCTTGCAGCTGTGAAACAAGTATGTTAAATCCATATCTTTGTCACCACTTAAGGAATCATGTTAAATCATTAATTTGAAAGATTCCTGTGATGCTGAATTCCTGTCCAATCTCACGCTTCAACTATCTATGATTAGTCTTCACCATGACAACGTTGTCTTTTCCATTTTATTTGTAGTAGCACTTAAAAATGAAAGCTCGATGATCTAAGTTGCCCCGTGGTTGATCTTAACCATGGCAAATGGTTCATTCGTAAAATTGCACTGGATGGGCTGAAAGTCAAGAGAGAGTCTCAAGGACTCCCTTTCCTTTTCTTCTTCTTTTGTGTTTGTTTGATGTAAATAATTAACACAATCAAAATACCAACCTTAATTTAAAGCCTGTACTGCCATGACGGAAGAAGTTGCTAAAACTTAAATCATTTTATTTTGCTGTAGATTGCAAGGGAGCTACGTCTAAGGGATATTGGTGGCATCATTGTGGTCGATTTTATTGATATGGTTGATGAATGTAAGTAAATAACCTTGAGTACCATTTTCTGCAGTCTCTTCTTATTATGTATCATGGTTTTAAAATTGGTGGCTCCCTTTGCGAGCAGAGTGACCATGTTTTAAATCAATAATATATAGCTCTTTGGTTATCGGGGTAAGGCTATATATATTGATCCTCTCCAAACCTCACATTAGTGGGAGCCTCATGAATGATTTGCCGTCAAAAGGTTGTTTAAATAGGCCTCTGATCTAAATAGCAGAATGTAGATCTCTATTAGATATTGACATGGTTTCATTGCTTGAGATTTTAAATTGTAGTTATCAAAACAAACCAGCCAAGCCTTGGGTTAGCAGGTTTCTTGTTGGACTTAGGTAAGCTGGGGACATCTTAAGTTCATTATAAGTACTTAAAATACATTAAAATTGGTAAACTTGTGCTAATAAAAACAAATAAATCATAGTGGGGTTATTGAGATCTTAGGCATTACTGAAGCATTAATCACCTATTGAGGAGTAACAAACAATTAAGGATTACACTATATTATTTTACAAGTTGCACTCTTACATTAATCACTTAGACAATAAAATCAAGTTGTTAAAACTTAGACTGCTGTCGATGCTTAATAAATAAACCAAATTTTCTCTTCCGTATTTAAGAAATTAAGTGTTTCTCAAGAATGATCAAACTTCTTAAAGTAATTATTTATTGTTTATCAATAATCCAATCATGGCCTCTGCTAAAGCAGCATTGTAGAAGCAGCAGTGATTAAAAGACTGGAACCTATAAACATGATTATGAAACGAGGCTGGGTCTTGGATGCATCATCTTATCACCTATTGCTTGGTAGGCATCAGTTATGTGAGAGGACACTTATTCTGGGGATAAATAAACATACAACCCACATAACTTGGCAGTTGGCAAAGAGTATTATTGACAGATCAAAAAGGTACAGTGAGGTGGTCTTGTTGACAGAAGTCAATAAAACAGATGTTTGACATCTCTAAGATGAGGGTGGACGCTGGGGTCACAGTTAATGAGAAGAACAAGACATGGTATTGAGGGGCATTGAGGCTGTTTTGGTAATGTTTCCCTTTGGCCTTGTGAAAGTTGAATCATGGGTTTTTTGGTCTTTTAGTTAATATGATAAAATCAGGTCATTCACATGGTATTGGCCATTTTTAATGGTTTAATGAAAAACTAAGCAAGTTGAATGGTCCAGGCTGGTCTGGAAGTATGATCTGATTCTGGAACCGATTGGAAAGGCGTCTGGTTCATGAATTTGTTAATCACTATTGTTTGGCATAAATACTAAAATATTTATTGTCTTAGATCTAATTCCATACGTATCTCTGTAGAGATTAGTGAAACAAACATGAAATTCTTTTGGATGCCGATGTTCTAAATTAATTGCTTGACCAAAAGGAGAATGTGTGTGTCCAGAAGATGATAGGGGTAATTATTAGAGAAAAGGGAAAATAATACTATAAACAACTTCTTCCTGGAGAACATAAATCTTTAACCTAACAACAAAGAATGACAATGTATAGAGTGTCCTGACCCTAAAAAAAAATTCTTTTCTGCTTTCTTGCATAAAAAATTCTTTTCTGATTATATAGGTTTGTTCGGCAGTAGGCACTTGTCCTTTGAAGTCTAAATGGTCTTAGAATCTGAAAGTGAAAGGATGCTCTCGAACAATTTATCTATTATTCATCTTTCAATTTCCAACAAGAGGCTCTTGTATAATTTTACCTCTAAGAATCATTGTAGAACAACGGCCGTTAAAAACTTGTACCTTCTTTATAATGCTCTGGCCTGATGCTTGAACTAAATAGAGAAGGTTGTTGGACAACTGATTAGTAAATTGTGAATTCACTTGCTGTAGATGTTATATAATTTGGATTCTCTTATTAGCCGATTCAAGTTTTTTTCTCAACAATAGTGATAAAGCCATCTTAAGGAGGATGCTACTGCTTCTTTAAGCCTTCAATTGAGTCTTTTTATGCCGCCAGGATCTTGTCAATATAATGGGATCTGGTTGCTGACCAATCAGTTCATCGTTGTTTTTTCAAAATTAAACATAGTTATGAACACCACCTTTTTCTGTTTCAGTTTGTTATCAGGCAAATTTCTCGGCCTCAACGTATCTCACCTATCCTTTGAGCTTGTTTTTATCTTCTTATACAAGACTTGACGCCATAAACCAGCAGCCACAAGGCCTAATCTAATAATCGGTACATTTTATATAACTCGTACTTATTTCTTATTAGAAAGTTTGATAAGGTTATATGTAAGAATTATAAAGTTATAAGTGAAAGCTTGACAAGTCAAACATAGGTTGATGAATTTTTTGTTGATGGTAACGGTATTAGATATTTGTTGTTGAGAATGGAAGAAGAGAAAGAAGTAAAAAAACTTACTAGACTCGGTGGTGAAGTTTTGAATAGAAAAATATATTTGTTGGTGGTTGATGGTATTAGATATTTGTTATTATGGTATTAGATATTTATTGTTGAAAATGGAAGAAGAAAAAGACACTAAAAAAAATATACTAGGGCTAGATGGAAAAAGAGGTAGTTTGGCATTTAGACGAGGATAATATTAATATTATTTGGACTATAACGACCAATAGGATTCAAATCTTAATAAAAGAGATTCTTGGAGAAATTAAAGGTATTCTAGTTCTAAGAGGGTTGATGGTGGCATAAGACAGTAGGGTTTGCTGTATCGATGCATACCGACCCGATAGGATATTGTTACGCAGACCACCCTCTATCGTGTGGTACTGATCACTTGATCCCGTATCGGGCGATACGGGGTCTGTACCTGACAATAACGATCGCAATCCGACCATTACCTACCTGGGTTTAAAAACCCTTTTCTAGGTCTCAAACGATCAAAATGACTATTTGAAATAAGGCAATCTCAGCCCTTGATTGGTAACAGTCGAAATCCGACGTTATCGACTTGTACCGGTCGGTAACGATCGGATTTCAACCGTTACCAATCAAGGGCTGAGATTGCCCTATTTCAAACAATCAATTTGACCGTTTGAGACTATAAAAAAGGGTTTTTAAACCCTTTCCTCCCCCTCTTTCAACTCATTTTATCCTTTAAATCTCCTAAACTCTCTAAAACTCTTTTTTACTCAGGTCTCTCTCTTATTCTCACATTTTGTTGGTCATACTTTTTCGAGCAATGGTATGATGATCAATCTTACGACACGGAGCAGCAGATCAATAGTGCAATCCATCACCCGTGGAATTCTGTCATTCTTTTTGGTGGTAGAACCAGGTATATCCATCAATTAAGGACTTAATTCATTTGAAACCTAAAGTTTAAATTGAATAAAAAATTATCTAACAATTCAAATGATTTCTTTGTATATAATTTAATATTAATGAAAGGATGATACAGAATGTAACACAAAGCTACTTTTAAAAGCCCAAAGAAGATATATGGCATTATTCTTTTCTAATTTGTATTATTTTTGCTAAAATTATACTAAAATTATATTTATTTCTAACTTAAAAATTTTAAACTAAACTTTTTTCTATTTTTCAGGTAGTTTTGAAGGTTTGTTTAATGATTTTGGGCATACCATCGATACATCCTTGCGTATTGTCAATATGCCTCGGTATGTACCATACCAAGTAGCGCTCGGTACACTGGTATAGACCAAAATTGTAATTCTTGTGAGAAAGTTCAAAAAGCAATTATCAAAGATTAATAAAATTATAAAAATAAGAAAAAATTTAAGAAAATATATAAAATCTAAAAAAGAGGTTGAGAGTTAGTATGATAAGATATAAGACTTATGATAATTTTTATAATAGGTACCAAGGATGGGAAAAAGATAGAGAAATAAAGTGCAAGTATATAGGTGATTTAGATGCATTAAAGATGAAAATTAGAGAATCCTTATTAATGATAACGAAATTAAGAAAAGGTAGAAAAATATTTTTATAAATTGTTTAATGAATGTTCAATGTTCCACAAATGACTTAGATTCAAAGATAGATCATAATGCTAGATTTAGGAATCATAGATTTGTTCGTAAAAATAGAGCTAGTGAGGTAAAAGAAATCCTAAAATGATGAAAATAGATAAGAGTGAGAGACCTAATGGTATCTCTATTAAGGTTTGAAAAAGTTTAAGTGACCAAGGCATAGCTTAGTTAACTAATTTATTTAACAAAATTTTGAGATTTAAAAGATGCCTAATAAATAGAAGAAGAGCGGCTATTTATCAGAATAAGGGTGATATCCAAAATTATTTTAGTTATAGAGGAATTAAAAGCATGCTATGCCCTAAATAGATATCTGAGGCAGAAATCCCTCTTTCCCACCTGTGAACTATGCCCTAAATAGAAATCCCTCTTTCCACTATGTTTCTGCATGGCGGTGGAGTTCCATCGGCGAATGACTGTAGCGTCTTCCTCCAGCTGTAGCAGTGACGTCTTCCTCTAGCAGTAGTGGCAGAAGCAACATCTTCCTCTAGCAGTAGTGATAGCAGCAACGTCTTCCTCCGTCGGTAGCAGCGGCAACGTCTTCTTCCCCTCTCTCCTGGTGTATCTCTCTCTTTTTCCTGCGCCCCACCCCCCCTTCCCCAAGCCCTCTTCCCTCCTCCGTATTCACCACTGCCTTCTTCCTCGTCCACTGCTGCCTTCTTTGCTGTTTGTCAATTTTTATGGTTGTTTCAATTTTTGGATAAATCAAAGTTGATTATGTTTGTCTAAGTTTGTAAGAACAGCAACTGCCTTCTAGGTTAAGTTGACCTGGGAGCTCTCTAGTGGGGCTTGAGCAGCCCTGTTTATATTAATTAACAACAGTTGGTTATTTATATTAATAATGTTATATCATTTTTAAATTACAATATTCGGGAGCATCTCGTTTTGCTCGGGCGAGTGCCTTGGGCATTTTGGGACTGTGGTGCATTTTGGCACATAGCGCTTTTGACTACACTATTATGGATTGAGTGTTGGGTTGAGTGTCGAATAGTTAAGAACAAGGTTTTCCATACCGATCTGTACCGCCCATATCGAGCGGTATGTACCTGTCTGCCATGTTATCGATACGCGGACCGCTCGCTATTGGGCAAGACCGCCAAAATCGACCGTAGGCTGTCGATTGAGGGAGAAAAATGGAAGAAGAAGAGGAGAAGAAGAATACCTCGTCCCGTCCTCGCCCGCGCACCGTCGCCACCCGCGGGTTGCCTGCGAGCCGTCACTGCCTGCGGGCGATTTTTCTCCCACGCGGGGAGAAAGATCGAGGCGACGTCGCCCCCTTTTTTATTTTTTTAATATACTTTAATATTTAATATGATATTATATAATATTATAATATATTTTAATCTCGGACAAGATGCATCATGTATGCCTGCAGATCAGACAGTAATCGACAAAATGTTAGTATACGAGGACCGATAAGTAAAACCTTGGTTAAGAAACAATATATTAACAAAGAAAGGAGTAGAGAGCATGAACAGGAGAAGATACTGTATCCGAAGTAGAGAGAAGATACGGGATTAGGAACCCATGTGTCACGCAAGAAAACATAAACTGGAAGAGAAGACACTGGATCAAGATGAGCATGTTAAGGTCGATGTGTGGAGTTATTAGAAAAGATAAGAAAATATTCTAATATTAATTATAAATAATAAGGACATGTGCTAAAAAACATATAGATATGTTTATTAGAATTGGTGAAATAGTTACTATTTAGCGACATGAGGATAGGTAGAGGGAGACTTAAAAAGATTCTAATAGTCATTATAAATAATAATTAAATTTTTTTAAAGATATGGCTCTTTGTATCTCTCAATGATAACAAAAGATTCATGTACCCGATCCTAAATAGTTGGAAGTTTATGAATTTGCTATTGTTTTTGTTGCATCATAATTTCACCTTTTTTTTTTTTTTTCATACACTATGGTTCCTTGTCTCTTTTCATTTTGATGTTTTAGCTTCACAATATTTCTTGCATATAATTACCGGAAAATTTGAGTACTTTGTGCCAGTATAATAGAGTACACTAGAATATTTGACTAAGATGTTTCTGTTCAAACATAACTTGTTTCTGTAATAGAACTCCCATTGCTTTGTGACTGAGGGTTTTTATTTCATTTGATTGATTCATTTTGTTCTCCTGTTTCATGTATTTTCAGAAGTTTTGTTTGGCTATCCACTCGCATAGTAGTTGATTTTTTTTTTGCATTAATGCCTTTTGAGATTGAGAAAATTGTTGCTCTTATATGTTTTTTGTAAAACTCTTGTTATGTGTTTATTTACTTTCTTTCCAGCAAATAGAAGGCTAGTCTATGAAGAAATGAAGAAGGCAGTTGAAAGGGATCGGTCAACAGTGAGAGTTTCTGAGCTTTCTAAGCTTGGATTGATGGAAATCACCAGGAAGAGGGTATGCATTGAGGAGACAAACTGACAATATTCTCTGATGAACCACATTAATTGAGAAATGATGGTTTCATAAGTATAAACTTGTTAAGTAGAATTACAACCAAAAACATGCAGAATTACAGATAATCTTTTGTAACAAGATGTAAAGCAAGCTTTTTTTTTATGCGAACTCTCAAATGATAGATAATTTATGAGACCCAGGATTTCATTAATAATATTGATGAAATTTACTTTTTTATTAATTATGGTAACTGAATTGTATATCCAGTACTTCTCTTTGATTAGCTAAACATTGTATAATTTATATCTATGAGTTGGACTCTATATTGCGTAGAATTAATTAGAATAAAGTATTATAGCTAAACGTTCTATATCCAGTGCTGTAGATCCTTAATGGTTTTATTTCTTTACATTTGTATAGTTGTTAGCCATATGAGTCAACAAAAGGTGGTTTTGAAACAGAGGCAACAGCAGTTGTAAATTGTGACGGTGGCTAGATTGTTGGTAATAATTTCTGTACAACTTGGATTTCACCAGGAAAGACGAATTAATTAATGCATGTTGCAGGTCCGCCCGAGTGTGACATTCATGATCAGTGAACCATGCACTTGCTGTCATGCTACTGGTCGTGTGGAAGCTTTGGAAACATCATTCTCAAAGATTGAACACGAAATATGCCGCTTGCTTGTAAGATAAATCTTTTCATTTCTGTCTGATGTTCTGATGCTTTAACTTCTTGTGCTTCCTTAAGAAATGAAGGATAAAGGTTTTGTGTAGATTCCTTATGCCTAAAGGCAAAAAACCCAGAAAGAGGATTCCTTCCCAACATCATCCACTTCCATTGTCCTCTATTTACTGTTTAGATGTGCTATGTGGTTGAACTATATCATCATATATAATTGTTTTCAAGTATGAGGCGCTTGCTATCTTTGATTTGTTCCTTAAAAACAAACTACTCTTAACTGACTTTCTCCATGTACCAACACGGCCACGAAGTTCATCTTCTTTCTTGCAGTCTTTTTTGTTATTTAATATGTAAAAATCTTTATTCTTTGTGGTCCTCATCTTTCTTTGATGTTTCAGGCTGTCTCTAACCAGAAGCCAGACCCTGAAAACGTGAAGTCTTGGCCACGTTTTGTGCTAAGGGTGGACCGTTACATGTGCAACTACTTAACATCAGGAAAGCGGACAAAGCTTGCAGTCTTAAGCAGTTGTCTCAAAGTGTGGATCTTAATGAAGGTATACAATGACACTGTTCTTTCATCCAAGTCAAGATTTATGGTTATGCAGGAATCTTAGTTTTTCTCTAGTAACCAGTGGCTGTTGAGTCACTCGTAAAGCGCTCTTGCTTCTCGGAAGAATGCTAGATAGTTTGTGGAACAAAAGTTTATGTATCATTGTAGCTGGTGGAAGAACAAGCATGATTAATGAGTTGTAATATCACTTGCAGGTAGCCAGAGGATTTCCTCGAGGAACGTTTGAGGTGAAGCCATTTGCAGATGACAAGGCAAGTGAGGCGAAGCAAGTTGCTATTTCCAGATTGCGGCCTGCAGAAGCTGCGGCTTATATTTCAAGCACCAAGCTCACTCTTTTCCCTGTCAAGAAATGGAAGAGTCGAAAAAAATGAAGCGCTTTTGACTAGCTGTCTCCGACACCCATCTCCATGAATTAACCATTTGAATCTTTTTCTTGTGTAATCTTGGTATTTGAAATCGTGGCATATGGTGCTTCATTCTTCACATTTGATAACATAAAGAGGTCATTTATGTGAGCTTTATGTTGGTTATAGCAATGCAATTTCTCGAACATTACAATGCTCTTTGTTCTTTGTTAACGATAATAAAGGCAGCTTCTCTCCCCACGTCTAATAAGCAATCAAAATTTAATTATTTTTAGTCAAAGGTTTAATTTTTTTGAGAGAATTTTTCATAGCTATAGCATGCGGTAAGGTCACCAGTAAATGTACACACGGCAATAAGTAATGAACGATTCGGAAAAATTATTTTATATTTTGTAGATTTAGTTGTATATAAATAGATCCAATTTAGTTTGTGTGAAAGTACTTATATCAATGAGATATTAAATATCATTTTCTAGGAGCATATCTACAAAACTCTTGTAGAAAAGATAAATATATATATGATATCCTATGCCTCAGCGACAGAGTTTATTATGTATATTATGCTATATATTAGGTTTGATATAACGTATGCTTTATGTGTCATGAGATAGTATTAGGCAGATTCAGGTCTGGAACACTAGAAGACAGTAAAGTGCATCCTTAAGTACTTGAGGAGGACTAAATATTTTTTATTGGTATACATATGAGGTAGCCTCCAAGTTGAAAGCTATACAAACTCGAGTTTCCAGTTCGATGTCGATGATATCAAGTCAAACTCAGGATATGTCCTCACCTTGAATGAAAGAGTAGTAAGAATTCCAAGTAAGATACTATTGCTGACTCGACCACAGAGGTAGTGCATATTGTTGTTGCAGAAGCAACAAAGGAGGGGGACTCGATGAAGAAG
Organism: Ensete glaucum; assembly: GCA_021527575.1. Classification (NCBI taxonomy): domain Eukaryota; kingdom Viridiplantae; phylum Streptophyta; class Magnoliopsida; order Zingiberales; family Musaceae; genus Ensete; species Ensete glaucum. Next base: position 896,721 of record CM038553.1, on the reverse strand, counting down.
TTTCTCATGGTTTGAGAGTCATACAAAGTAGCGAGGAGCCGATTCCCATATATTATGACAAAAATGGGGCAATTGCTTAAGCAAAGAAACTTAGGTCTCATCAAAAGTCTAAGCACATTTTGAGGAGATTCCACATATTCAGAGAGATCATAGCTCGTAAAGACGTAACAATGAAAAGAGTTCCATTCGAAAATAATATTGCAGATCCACTTACGAAGCCGCTGTTTCAGATTGTCTTTGAGCGTCACCGGGTTCAGATGAGGATAAAACTCGTAGGTGATTGACTTTAGGTCAAGTGTGAGATTACTACTTACAGGTGCCCTACAAGCCAATCATGTGAGTGATGACACGTGTGACACGCTGCAGAATCTTTATGCATAATTATTATTGATATTCTTTTACATTATATATTATCTACTATATATATTGTGATGTCCTTGGATCTGTGCAATGAAAACCAGTTCGTGATGAGATCATGATAATGAGACTAATTCACTTTGAAACACAAACCCTAAATAATCTTGATCATAGGTTACTCGATAAAGATATCGAGATAACCGGACAGATCGGTATACTGTATATCCATTCATATGATTGAAGCGGTTGATCTCATAGTCGCTCATGTGGGATACTAAGGGTACAATATCTGTGCTTATTGAAGAATGAGTTTATTGTTTGATTCGCTTAGAATAAGTTCATTAATTAATTCACTTATAGAATGCTAGATGATTAGTGATACCTAACACTAGATAGCAATTCCATAGTCTCAGTTATGTATATGGTCATTACACTTGAGACATCAAAGATACATTATTGAAGTACTTCTTATTTGATGCTAGACTTGCATGTTTGGAAGTTTCAAATCTGGTACAATCCGCTATCAGGATTGGTAGCCAACCATACGAAGGTAATTGAGTGTCAGTAGAGGATCGTCCACTCTCGGAGTCACGAGAGGAATATCTCATGCACTCTCACTCAGGCAAATCCCTGGCCAGGATCGTTCAGATTGAGAGAGAAGGACTTCTTCGACAGAATCTGATTAAAGTAAGACTTAGATGGATTTTGTATGAGGCTTGACAATACCATGCCCAATATATATTTTTTGGGATATTAGATGAACGAGGGACTATAGATATATGATAATTAAAGATAGACAGATATAATGAATTAGATCCCCTTGTACCGTCTAGGGACTATGACATAGTGACATAGTACATTCATAGTCGATGAGTTAAGTGAATTATTATGAGATAATAATTTAATGAGTCAGAAGGAGTTTTAATCTGTGTAATTCATGATCAGTTCGGTATTGGGCCTAGAGGGTCACACATATATGGTGAATGTTATGATGAGTAGAGGTTCAGATATGAGATTCCTATTCTAGTGGTGGATGCTTCTAGTGGCTGCCCCTCATATTCTCCTTAGCCTCCTCTCCTTCTTGGGTGACAGATCATATGTTTCTACGTGGAGAGGAAGAGCATACAATGATATGAGGAGCATCATCGCCGCATCCACCATGTGAATACCACTAGAGAGGAGGACATATGACCTCCTTTATCTACGCATACAGATCTGGGTTTCAGGGATATATAATCTCTGTAGGCATAAATTTTTTTGATTTTGTAGTTTTTTTGTGCACCAATCATCGCATAATAATTTGACTAACGTGAGAGACCTTTTTGTTTTATTTTTTTACTACGCATGTGATGCTTCTGATAAAGGTTTCCCAATAAGGCCCTCTATAGATCCAAAAGAGGGAGCAGAAGGGCGTTGCTTATTCAACTCCCACAGACTCACACCTTCTATATTACTACAGATCAAGAGTCAAGAACAAGTAGGAAAGAGTTAGAAAAATAAAAAATATTGATGATGTACCAGATGGGGCCAGAGGTGGAGTGACCTCCATCGAACGAACCTCCTCCTCACGCTCCGCAATCCCATATGAGAACCTTTGTATCTTCTCTAGGGCTTCAACTTCACTCGCGAACAAAAGGGACATAACATTGTCGTGGTGTGTATAGTCCACACCATTGGGAAGCCCTAGTCTTGGCTTCTGCTAACAATAAAGAAGCGGCTCCTCCACCCCTTACTATAGAGGGCCGCTCCACTTACTTTAAACCTCGTAGGGGGGGGACAAGTAGTAATTGGCCCCTGGCTTAGCCGAAAATATGAACAAAAAATGTCGCAAGATGATGCTACCCATACATCATCGCACGCCCTAAGGAAGACCCTCAAGAAGTGTTAAGAATTTGGCACCATAGGAAGGTAAACTCCACAAATATCTCATATAGGAAGCCACCATAAGGGGAAGAGGAAGGCGCAACCCTGCCTCCATGGCATGGCATCTATTGAGAGGCAGAACCCCCTAGAGAGCCAGTGAAAAGGGCAAACCTCGCCCCTAAGAATGGAAAGGACAAACTCCGATGGAACTTGGAAGCAACTACATAGTTCCTTTAGCTGCCACAAGTTCACCACAGAACTACAATCGTGGATCTCATTCATTTGCACCAGGTCTCACAAGATCATAGGAGCCTCATAGAACTTACTCGAATGAGGCTCACGATTGACTTTTTAGTGCTCCATCGACATCGAGAAAGCGGGTGAATGATAATCAAAAGGTCATTGACCGAAGAGGATGACTCTATAGGAGAAGGCAAAGTCTTGTCGGAGAAGAAAGACATCTTAGTTCACACGGAAGTATATGACAACCAACAATAGGAACAACGATGGAGGAAGAAGAGCAATAGAATGCCAAATAAAAGTAACTCCCTGCCCAATAGGCATCACTTTATTGTAACAATATGCCTAGGGACCACACAAGCAATGATGACAAAGATTGAATTGCCTAGCTAGTGTAACTACATAAGCACCAAAAATTGAAGGGAAGCTTTGATCTCAAGGAGGATCAAGCCCATGGAAGATGACCCCACAGAAAAGGCATAAGCTATCTGGATAAGGTAACACATCGTATCCTCAGTGAAATGTCTTGCAATAGCCGGGAACCACCATTGACGCAGACGAACCTGACCCCAAGCAAATCCAGTCTCCTACCTTAATGTAGTTGGGCCAAACCTCTGGATGAGTTTAGGCCCTCGCTTCAATGTGACTGAGTCCGACCTAGGACAATACCGGTTCACAACCTCAATGTGCCCAAGCTCAGCCTCGAGGGTTGCACCTAAGCCGAGCTTACATGCTCCCTAGCCATGCACTCGGCATGAACCGAAGGGTCGCACCTCAGATGAGTGAAGTTAAAAAGGACTCGCTCCCTAGCCATGCATCTCAACGTGAAGCCCCGAGGGTTGCACCTAGGCCGAGCCTACACACTCCCTAGCCATGCACCTTGACGAGAAGCCCTTAGGGTTACACCTAGGCTGAGGTGACCCTCTTCCTAGCCATGCACCTCGGAGTAAAAACCTTGCAGTTAGGAGGATCCCACTCTGCCTACCCAACCACTTCGAACCGGGTCCTCACCAATAAAATGACTTTCGATTAAGCCGCCTATATGATCTCACCCCACTAAATCTCTGATGCCAGGTAGGAAGTGACACCTAGATGAGCCGACACTCTTAGTAGTGGACCAATCGTGTCGACTCAACGGTACTCATAACACTATCACTCGCTATAAAATATTTATAAATTTTTAGATGAACTATGTATCAAGGTCATTTTGTTTCAAAACTCTTTTATAAAGCCTTAATAGATTATGGGTTAAATTTATAATATTTTATTAGATCTAAGCATATATATATTTTTTCTACAATATGTTTTTAACCACATCTATAAGATATTTTGGACCCAATAATAATACATGATTTATATCATTTTTTTAAATAAGTGATACAAAAATATTGTTACAATGATTTTAAAGAAGTCTTTATGGGATTTTAAATCACATTCAGCAAATATTATAAAGTTAACATAAAAATAATATAAAGGCTCTATTTCCCTACTTTCATTCATTCCAGTCTCTACCATCTAATTAATTACAATAGGATATCACTTGTATCATATTTTCTAAATGTCTAATAAAAAGTTATCATCATAGCATTTTTATATTAACTTTAAAGTATTTTTATTCGTATACAAAGAATACTGTAAGGTTAACATAAAAATAATATAAAGGTTGCATTTTTCTAATTCTTTCATTCATTCCACTCATACCATCTAAATAATTACAAGAGTATATACTTAGCATCATGTTTATTACACTGTTTTTATGTTAACTTTACAATATTTTCATTTGCATTCAAAAGATATTGTAAAACTTTAATCATTCAATGTATTCATCTACTAAATAATTTTAAAAAGAAATAACATATGATGAAATTAATGAAAAGGTTGATTAAGCTTACATATTTACAAATGAGACTCTTGGGATTGATAGGGAAAGAAAACTCACAAAACACTGTCAACATAAGTAAAAAAAATAATTTAAACAAGAGAAAACAAAAAGAGAGAAAACATAAGATTTGAGAGAACACGTACCTCAAATAATGCCCTAGTTGAAAGAACATAAAACACCATGATTTAAGGGAGAGGAGGAAAAGATGTATATATATATATATCTATCTATATATATATATATATATATATATATACATATATATATATACATATATATATATATATATAGATATATATATATATATATATATATATATATATATATATATATATGTATATATATATATATATATATATATATATATATATATATATATATATATATATATATATATATATATATATATATATATATATATATATATATATATATATATATATATATATATATATATATATATTGGTGGAATGGTGTATTGAAGCAACCAAAAGAGAGAACCCTCAACCCGAAACAATATAACGCACTAAACTGACTCCAACGGACTGAGCCGTGAGTGGGGAAAAGAGAGATAAATTTAGAGGGGTAATTTTGAGATCTTAAAATTAAAAGGATCACCAATTGGAAAAAAAAAATAAAATAGCAATGATTTTGAGAAATACCTTATGAGTATTTTGTAAAAAAAGAAAAAAAAAGCATCCTATCACTTAAATAACAAATTACTAGTTAAAACATAGGTTCAAAAAGCGAACGTCAAATGGTATAATACATCTCCATCGTTCGTTATCATCACGTGAGAAAAAACTGACGCACGAGATCGTTTGACTATTTTTTATTCTTAGGCTCAGCTGAGCTGTTACCACGGCTGCGACTCGGTGCCCGCAAGCGCAGCGTCAATGTGGAATTCCATCACGAAAAATGCACATCTCAAAGTAGATCATAGCAACATGAAGGGTTAAAAAGAAGGCTGTAGTTTTAGTTGAACTGATCCGAAGAATTAACAGAACTGTCGTCGACTTCAACGAGAGAATGAGGGGTTCCTCTTCTTCCTCTTCTTCTTCCTCTCTCTCTCTCTCTCTCTCTCTCTACCCCTTTCGCAAAGCTTTTGACGATTAGGGTTTTGCTGCTGCAATTGGTTTGAAACCCTAACCGGAGGTCTCCCTTCCTCAACGATGGACCACGGCGGCGCCGGCGGGAGAGGCGGAGGGTTCCACCGGAGCGAGGCGATCTCCGCCGTGCAGGACGAGGAGCAGTTCTACGGGGAGGACGACGAATACGACGACCTCTACAGCGACGTCAACGTCGGGGAGGGATTCCACCAGACCTTCCACGGTGGCGACGATGCGAGGGGTTTCCAGGATCGGGACGAGAGACGGAGCGACCTCCCGCCGCCACCGCCACAGGATCCGCCCCAGCAGCCGGTGGTGGTGGAGCCCCCGGAAAGGGTTCAGATACCCGGAATCGCCGGCGAGCCGAAGATCGAGCGGCCTGCTGATAGATCCGGCGGTTTCCCCGACCCAGGAATTAGACCAGGGGGCGAACCGGTAGCTGGGGCTAGACAGCCTGCGCTGCTACCTCCACCGAGGCTTCCGGTGGCGTCGGGTACAGGTAGAGCTGATCTGGGTCAGTCTTCCAGTAGATCTGTCCAGATCCAGGGACATAATGGGAATAATAGCTTCGTCAACGAGGGTTTCCAGAGGCAAGGGGGTGGCTTTGGGAACGAGGGTTTCCAGAGGCAAGGAGGTGGCGGAGGTGGAGCTGTGCTTGCAGGGAACTCTAATGGCGTAGCTGATGCAGGTGGCAGCGGCGGAGCCGGAGTTGGTGGCATCACTCTTTTTGTTGGCGAGCTCCATTGGTGGACGACGGATGCAGAGCTTGAGGCAGAGCTCTGCAAATATGGACAGGTGAAAGAAGTGAAATTTTTCGATGAGAGGGCTAGCGGGAAATCAAAAGGATACTGTCAGGTTGATTTCTACGATCCAATGGCTGCAGCAGCCTGCAAAGAGGGTATGAATGGGCACATTTTCAATGGTAGGCCTTGTGTTGTGGCATTAGCTTCACCACACACTGTTCGACGAATGGGTGAGAACCAAGTGAACAAGAACCAGCAGGCATCAGCCCAGTCCCAGCCACCTGCACTTGCTCAGAAGGGTAGAGGAGGTGGTGGGCCTTCAGTTGGTGGACGTGGAGGTGGCGGTGGTGGTGGTGGTGGTGGGAATTGGGGAAGAGGCGGTGGGATGGGAAACAGAGGGCCGATGGGTAATATGAGAAATAGAATGGGTCCAGTTGGTGGAAGGGGTATCATGGGTAATGGTGGAATTGTCGCCCCACCGCCATCTATGTTGCATCCTGGAGCTATGCTTGGTCAAGGCTTCGACCCGACGGGCTATGGAGCAGCATTGGGGAGAATGGGTGCTGGCTTTGGAGGTTTTCCTGCCGGTGCAGCTGGGGCTCCTTTTCCTGGAATGATGCCTTCGTTCCCGCCTGTTGTGGCTCCTCATGTTAACCCAGCTTTCTTTGGGCGAGGATTGGCGCCTGGTGGCATTGGGATGTGGTCTGATCCCAATATGGGTGGATGGGGAGGTGAAGAGCAGTCCAGCTATGGAGAGGATGCAGCATCTGATCAGCAGTATGGAGAAGGGAGCCATGGGAAGGATAGGATGGCGGAAAGGGACCGCTACAGTGCTCCAGACAGAAAACCTGAAAGGGAGAAAGATATGGGTTCTGGACAGGACTGGCCAGAGAGAAGATACCGTGATGAGAGGGAAAGGGACACAGGGAGAGATAAAGAAATGGGTCCTGAGAGGGATCGAGAACGAGAGAGGGAAAGGGAGAGGGACAGAGAAAGAGATAGAGAAAGGGAGCGCGAAGTTGATCGAGAACGCGATAGATATCGAGATGACAGAGATAGACGTGGTGATCACTATAGGCACAGGGATCGGGAGCCAGATCGTGATGATGATCGGGACAGAGGGAGATCATCTAGGCCTCGCAGCAAGTCAAGGGAGGTTGAACATTCAAAGAGGCGCCGTCCATCACCTGAATGATTTAGGCCCTTTGCAACGTCCTCAGCGCAGAAAGATGTTATTAAGCTGTTAAGCATATGTTTTAGTATCTGCTCTTTTGACAGGTTAAATATATCTTTTTGGAGAAAGCGAGGGCCCTGCTAAGTGATATGACCAAAGAGGTAAGCTGATTTTCATTTCCTCTGTACTTGTACGCATTTTGGTATGTAATCCTTTGGTAACTGATGCACTTCATCGAAAAGACATATCATTAGATTTTAAATATATATTTTAATAATATTATGATCATCCAATGAGACTATTACTTGTCTTGAGTTGGTTGTTCATCACTCGTTAATTGAGGCTTGGTTTGGTTTCACATAAGGTTTTTGACATAAGCTTGTTGCCCAAGTTTCATTAGAATAATTAGTACTGTTTTGTATGATTGGAAATTATTTCCTTTTTTTTAAGATAGAGATATTCGTTTTATTTCTCCATTTGATCGAATCTTCATATCACCACATTTGAAGCATAGCAGGGGGTTGATATGGAGTATGCCTTTATCGAGTCCTATATTCCTGGGCAATAGTCCAAGCCACAAACTTCACTAGAAGTTGGTTATCCATTTGAATTATTTAATGTATATAATTTAGCACAAATTTTCTCCTTTTCAAAAATAAAACTATATTGTTCATAATTCTCTTTAGAGGAATAATAAGACACTGAAGAACTTGGAAGTTATTTCTTGTATTGTAGGCATGTTGACTAAAATATCTGTAAGTGTAGTGTGGTCTATGCTATGTTGCTAGATGAATAAGAGTTAAATTTCTTATTATATCAGCTAAGTTTTAATTACATTGGGTACTTTGAAATAGAATGTGAAACCATACTGGTCATTGATCAGACATCTGCTATAGTTTGGTATGGTGTATCACTGCCATACAAAACATTAAAAAAATAAAAAAAGAAGAATAATAAGCAAGAACATTTTTTTTTCTCCACTTGCTACACAGTCTGTCTCGGAGGGGTTGCCAAAGGGAGGAGAATTGGTAGCCGGTTGGATTTGGTGAGTGGTGGTGGTTGAGGGGTGGTGGAAGAGGAGACAATGAGAGAGTGTTACAACAAAACTGGAGTGTTTTGTAAATTTAATCTTGTGTTTCTTTTTCAACAAGTTTCAATTAGTTGATATGGGCAGTATCAATTGGGTTTAACTGAAACCGAGTGTTCCACATACTAGTTGGTGCTAACAAAGCTGCATAGTGCGAGAATCTTTGGTTCTTCATATCCTTTTATTTAGTTACTTATACTTAATCGATATTTTACAGTGTGCATTTGTGATTTTCGTTTATGATATGTATGGGTTGCGCTCTTGTTGACAAATGGTCCTTTGTAGACTTTCGTAGGATATGATATATAGATCTATGGTTATGCCAAGTATCGATTGCAAAAGGCGCTCGCCTGAGCACTGGGGCGAGGCGAGGTGAGGCTCGAGCGCCTCGCTCGATGCCCCGGCGGTGCGCTTCAAGGAGGCGCCGCTTGGGCGCTCGCTCGAGGCCAGGCGTCAGGCGCTTCGAGCGAGTGCTCGGGATAAACTAGGTGACCAAACCAGGTTTTTAGCTTTGGTTTGGTCGCATTCGTGTTAGTTGGTTCAATCGAACCAACTAACGCAGCGATATCAGCTTCCCATGACTTGCTTAACCCTAATCTTACTCGCGAATTGCGATTACATCGCCGACATTTCTCTCTGTTGTCGCTGTTGCTGCCACTACCGCTGCCTCTCTCCGCTGCCGCCGCTGCTGTCGCTGCCACCGTTTCGCTGCCGTTGTCACCGTCGCTGCTGCCGCTGCTCTCAGTGAGCAGCTTTCGCTCTCGGTCAGCATCCTCGACTCTACTCTTCTCACGCTTTCCTTACATTGAATCGGCTGAACTCAGACCTCAGTATACCGTTAACAATATACTGTTAATTTATTATTAACATTTTACTATCAACAATATTGTTAATATACTATTAACATACCGTTAACAATATACTGTTAACAGTATACTGTTAATAGTATACTGATAACAATATTTTTTATTTATTAAGATTAACAATATATTATTATGATTTTAATAGTGTGAATCTTTATTTATTTGAAATTATTGTTATGGTTCCAAGATAAATGACAAGTATATAGAGCAACTTAATAGATTCTCCAATGACATCAAAGAAGGATCCTACATGGAAGTACAATTATCTACAGGATCCTAAAGATCCTAATGTAGTGACTTTGTAGTTTGTACTTTAGATTTTTTAAATTTAATATCATATTTTTATTTAAATAATCATATTGATTAATTATATTATATATTTTAGCGTTTTGCTTTGCTCGGGCAAGTGCCTGGGCCTCGAGCGCTTTGGGACCCTACCACCTTTTGGTGCCTAGCACTTTTTAAATCATTGATGCCAAGATCCCTCCTTTTCTTGCCTATAACCAGCTGAGTTGAGTTAGATTGAACCAAGGTCCTTCTCAGGGGTTGCCTAGGATTTAGATCAGACATTTGAAATGAGGTTCTTCAAGGATTAGTCTAAAATTTATCTAGGCTTTAGTGTCTTTGCATACAGGATTTGTTTACCTGGAGTTTAATCTGGACTATCATGTCCAGTTGGAAAGGATGATGTCCTCACATGGTAGCAAATTAGGTAGGTCTGCAAGAGGGGAATCTCTAAGTGACTGAATGACCTTCAGAAGTGTTTTCGTTTTCAATGTTGGTTGGTGATGCAACCATTTGAAAGTTGTGTTAGTTGTTTTAGTGAAAGTTCCATCACCAAATATTCTGTAGCTTTTGTATCTGAACAAATATGAGAATTATATAATGCATGCTGTTGCCAAAGATGCTCTAACACAAAGTTTCCATAATGTTAAGGATGGCAATGGGTGGGATATCCATGAATTTCTCTTTCTGTTAATGAAGCTGGTTGTACCATAAAAACAGAAAAACAAACTGCCATGTACCCGAACCTGTTCAAGCCTAACTTGATACCTATTTTTCTATTGGTGCTTGTCTTGAACCTGATCAATGTGTATCTGTCTGGTCTAAGCAGGTAGGTGTGGGTACCTGAAAACACCTGAGATGCTGCCATTTCTAAAAAATCATGCTTCTGTAAGGTAGGGTTCCATTTTTATCCCATTGGGCATGTTGGGAGAAGTTGTCTCGTGGCCTATAAGTCTCACCTATGCTTACTTGACTTGATAATTGCTTTCATCAATCCAATTATTAATTGCACATGTATAGAAATTGGTAAGTTTAGATGCTGCAAATGCATATAAGAGTGGATGCAACACCTAACACATCCTTCTTCTTCTGAGGATTTAAATTAAATCCATTGACTTGTTCGTTAAATCCTTAAATGTTAACCTTGCTTTGTGAACATCAGGCAAGAAATTTATTATATATATATATATATATATATATATATATATATGTGTGTGTGTGTGTGTGTATATATATATGTGTATATATATTTATGTATATATATAGACACACACACACACACATATATATATTTATATTCAAGTTTTCTTATAGACAACTGGTATGCTGAAATACGTAGTTGACTGTGTGTATTTGGTCTTCCATCTGCAGCTGAAGTTACTTTTATCACCTACTCCTGGGCAATTTCTTCTTGGTGTTGTCATTGACCTTCAAGCATCGAGATTGTGGTTTGCCTCGTTGGTGCATGATGTTTGAATTAAAATTGAACTTCTGGGTGGTAAGTTTTGACATGATATATGGGACTTGGTAGTGTGATTAGTCTGCTGAAAGAACCTCTATTATAGACACTCCATCAGTGCTTTGCTATATCAGACATGGAACTATTATCATGTTTTTATATGGCTCTTTATAAGGTTTGTCATGGTGTCAAAGGCTGCACATGGTATGGCAGGGCAACTGAAACTGATAAAGGGGGGCCACACATCGATATTGGTGGTCCTTCAAGAGCATGCCCAACAGCAACTCTGATCAGCCAGACACCATGGGAATGAGATTTTGGAACTGCCTGTTCTTAATTACTGTTTTCTTTTCTTTCATTCTTTCTGTAACTGGTTGATAGATAGGGTGATCTCAAAGTGATTTCTTAGATAAGGCAGTTCTTTTTTTGTCCCTGTTGTAGGTACTGATTGATAGATTAGGGTGATGCCCAAGTCATTGCTTAGATATCGCCAGTTGCTTTCTGCCATGACTGTATGGTACATAGGGTGATTCCACAGTCATTGCTTAGATATGGCAGTTGTCTGTCTCATCTTGTTGTAACTTGTTAATAGATTAGGTGATTTGTAAGTAATTCATTAGATATGTTAATGATTGGAGAAATGTAGAGCTTTCTTCACAATGTAAATTTGGACACATGTCATAGCAATGAAATGCTGAATCTTTTCTGAAATCAGTATCCGGAATCAGTTGTCTACTCAGTGATTGCTGCTATTGGTACAGCATATGATGGTAGTATGTTAGATGGTGTCAATCTTTGATGAATAATATTGGTGTATGTGATCAAAATTGTAGTAGCCTTTATGCTGTTAGTCAAAGATGTATCAGGTTGTGTCTGATACCCATCTGTAGCCAGAGTTAAAAGATGTATTATTGAGGTGGGGAATGGATCTGTGGTTGGGTTTTTGTTAGATATGTGGTTTCTAGTAGGTTGTTTTGCTATGGAACCAATAAATACTTGCTGTGCTGTAATCTGGAACAGGGATTTGAATGAAAAATTAAAATGTAGATGGTTGTGGTGAGCTGATCTGATTACTCCTAGAGGTTTTTTATCAGATACATCTTGATGACCAAAGGGAGACGTGTAATGCTTGTATGTGTTTTGGAATCCTAATCCATACATATTAGCAGCATAGCATCTCTTTGTAAAAGGATCCTCGATCATAATGTTGTAGGTATCTCATTTTACATCAATCTCACTCTTGTGTTCCAGAAGCTTAACTAATGCACGCTTATTTTGATTGTAGGAATTTTATTTTATTTATATATGTATTTGTTTTTGAAGACACTGGTTTTATGCAGAAAGGACATTTGGAGCTGGGGATCTTATTTATGACCAAGAGACAGTTTAAAGCAAAAGAAGTTATCCATTTTTTTTTAATGCCAATAACGTGTGGTATGTTTTGTGCTTGTGATATTGGTTGGTTTTCATGCTTCCATGTGAATTAACGATGCTAGTTTGTAAATCATTTGTTTTATAATAATAATAGTAGACTAAAAAGATAAAATTGCATAAGAGAGAACACAACATTTTTTAATTAACTACTGTATCAATCTAATGGAAATCACATATTACAACTAGCATTATGATAAAAAAAATTTAGAAACTATGTATAGCACATCTCAAAATGAAATTTTAAACATAAAAGAACTATAAAAAATATATATAACATGAATAATTATAACATATTTTAATCTAAAAATAAAATTTTAGACATTTAATGGAATAGAAGGAAATTTTAGAAATTACATATTACCTAAATAATTATAACATCTTTTAATTTGGTGATGCGGATATTCTTTTTAAGTTGACACTTGATTGAATGGTCCTTTACTAACGTATAATTTTATTTCTCAAAATATGTTTTTTCCTTTGTAAGATATGGCTTGGATGCTCTATAAAGATGACAACGTCTCTAGCTATATAGGTTACTAAGATATGACATAGGAGGTTAATAAGAGACATGGAATGCATCATGGATGTTAATAAAAATCGGGGTAATGCCAATCGATATGCTACAAGTCTAGCATTTTATAATATCTCAAATGGGCTAATGAATCTAGGGACTAACTTCATCCTTTGGCCAAAACTCATAATTTCTCTGGTTAGCGACACCTTTAATAAAACATGATTATCAACTTTGAACTAAGATCTATTTGCCTTCCATTTGTATTACTTTTCTGACAACTTTGTATAATTTAAACATTATCAATATATCTTTAAATCAATTGACGTCCCCAAAGTTTTTATTCTCCCACCTTATCTCAGTGCATACGTGATCTACACTTTTTCCCATAAAGAGTTTCAAATGGGGCTATTTGTATATTAGAGTGGTAGCGATTATTATAAGCAAACTCAATTAGGTATAAATGCATAAGTCTAAGGCACAAGCTCTTAAGAGGTCTTCGAGAGTTTGTATTAATCTCTCATATTGATCATTAGTAAAGTTATACTAATTTTTAATTGTGTGCCCAACTATTTTTATAGTTTTCCTAAAACTTAGAGGTGAATCTTTGATCTCTATCAAAAATAATACTAAGTAGCATTTCATGATATCGAATGATCTTCTTAATATGGAGATTTTATCCAATGAATACTTGTTAGTTGGAAGAAAGTGAGCATATTTAGTAAGTGATAGGAAACGCAATGGTATAAGCATCACACTACTGATTAAACCAATTGTGGACCACCACTTGGAATCAACACGTACAGAAGAGCTGATGTCATCCCCTCACATGGGAAGTCGCATGAGTCGACCATTGGTTCATGGCAAACTCAACTTTTCCTCGATCACACCATCAGTCACCAGCGAGCTGTTGCCCTTGACCATGATATCAAAAGGGGTTACACGCTTAATTACAAGGATTATTAAGTTTTGACGACGTGACCCAACTCTTCAAGCACCTAACGTTGATCCCCATCCCTTGTTCATTTCAAACATACCCCTACCTTGACAGATAACATGCCCCTAGTAGTCCTTACCTAATGTAACCAATAAGAAGATGTTTAGTAGTCGCTGACATAAATAAACTCTTAATTATACAAGAAGCTCAAGGAGGGACGAGCATTTGACCACCAACAAATTAGGTATAAAATCAAACCCCCAAAACCAAACGAGGGAACAAGAAAAAACAAAAACTCTTTAGAGCGCTACTAAACCCTATTCACTTTCTCTACTTATTTGAGCATTGAAGGAGTTAGGTCGAGAAGTCCATCAACGTTGACTAGTTGAGTAGGATTCCAACGGGCCTAGGGAGCACCTCGGGACGACTTTGGACTTCTTTTAGTAGACGAACATTAGATCAGAAAGAATCATGGGCTGGTCACTACGAGCCTGCAAAGCCTCAGAAGTCCACTTGTTACCTTATTCCCACATTCAGACCACACCTAAGCGATTCACTTGGGTCTCTGGGGTGGGTCCGCACTTATAAGACTGAACTAGGCTGTGTTGACTCTTTGGTCAATGACACCCAAGCAACAATATTTTTGTGCTAGAAGGAGAGCTTGGATGTTGAAAGAGCACAATGAGTGATCTAGTGAGGAAGCGCCACTGCTTGCGCTTAATGCCTTCGGATACGAAGGACAACCACCTCCCTTCCCATAGGTGGATGCTTCCACCTCGACACAGACAACAGGATTGAGCGCAAGGCACCTACTCATCCTTATCGATGCCTTTCTTAGCTTTACTCACCAAGTACAAACATGGCTGTAATGATGTAGACATTGCCCCTCACATGAGTGATGACATGTGACATACTGCACGATCTTTTTACTTATTATTATCATTGACACATTCTCACTTTATGCTGCCTATTGCATATATTGTGCTGTCCTTAGATATATGCAGTGAAAATCAGATCATAATGAGATCACGATGATGAGATCGATTCGTATTTAAACACATACCATAAATAACTTTGGTCATAGGAGATGACAAGACAAAATAGAGTACTGTATATCTATCGATATGATGGAGATGGCTGGTCTCATAACCGCTCATGTGAGGACACTAATGGTATAGTACAAGTGCTCATTGGAGAATAAGTTTACTAATTGATCTGCTTATAAAATATGGATGGTTTATAATACTTGACGTTAGATAACAATTTCGTAGTCCCAATTATATGTCTGGTCCTTAGACTTAAGACACAAATGATAGCTTGTTTGAGTGCCTATTTCTTTGAAATTGGACATATAGGCCTAGAAGTTCTAGATCTAGTATAATTGGTTATCGGAATTAGTACCAATCCTTACAAAGACAATTGAGGGTCAATAGAGGATCATTCACTCTCGATATCACGAGAGGAATATCCTGTGTGCCCTCGCTTAGGCAAATCTCTGACCAATGTTGTTCAGATTAAGAGATAAGTTATATGAGAGAATCCGATTAGAGCGGGACTTGGATGAATTCCGTATGAGGTCTGACAGTACCATGCCCAATATGCAGTCCTTTGAATATTAGATGAATGAGAGATTATAAGTACATAGTATTTGAGGGTAGATAGGTCTAGTGGATTAGATTCTCTTATACCGTCTAGGGGCTATGATGTAGTGGCTTAGTATGTCCATAGTCGATGAGTCGAGTGAATTATTATAGGATAACCATTCGCTAAGTCAGAAAGAGTTATGGCAAATATAACTCATGGTCAGCTCGGTATTAGACCCAGAGAGTCATATACATATGGTGGATCTTACGATGAGTAGAGGTTCCGAGATAAGATATTCGCGGAGCCCCTATTTTATTAGAGATACAATAAGTCCCTATATTATTGAATCCTGTGGATGAGATCCAATAAAAGCTAATAAGAGATTATTAGATACAGATCCACTAATATAAGAGGCTCGAGTAGTTAGATAGAAATCTAGTACCCAATAGGATATGATCTATTAGGGTTAAGTTGATAGAAACCTTTATAAATATGAGGGGGCCAAAGGGTTCATAGGCTAGAGCTTCTGGTGGCTACCCTCCTATTCTCCTTAGCCTCATCTCCTCCTTCGATAATAGATCTTGGAGAGGGAGACCTCGTAGTGATCTAAGGAGCGTCATCACCGCATCTATCATGCGGATACTACTAGAGAGGACATCTAACCTCCTTCATCTACGCATATGGATCTAGTTTTTTCAAGGATATACGATCTCCCTAGGTAAACCATCTAACATGTAACACACTGATTTTCTTGATTTTATGATTTTTTATGCATCAATCATCGCACGATGTCATGATAAACGTGGATCTTTTTACTTATTATTATCATTGGCATATTCTCAATTTATGTTGCCTATTGCATATATTGTGATGTCCTTAGATATGTGTAATGGGAATCATATCGTGATGAGATTTTGATAATGAGACTAATTCACCTTTAAACATAAACCCTAAATAATCTCAATCATAGGTTACTTGAGAGGGACATCGAGATAACCGGACATACTGATGTACTATATACCCATCTATATGATAGAGGCAGTTGGTTTCATAATCGCTCGTGTGGGGACACTGAGAGTATAACATAGATGCACATTAGAGAATGAGTTCACTAATTGATCCATTTATAAAATGCTGGACGATTAATGATACCTGACATCAGATAATGATTCCATTGTCTCAATTATGTGTCTGATCCTTAGACTTGAGACACAAAGGATGTCTTATTTGAGTACTCTTTTCTTTGACACTAGACTTAGAGGTCTAGAAGTTCTAGATCTAGTATAACTGGTTATCGAGATTGGTAGTCAACCTTATAAAAGGTAATTGAGTGTTAATAGAGGATCGTCTACTCTCAGTATCATGAGAGGAATGTCTCATGTGCTCAAAGCCCTAGCTAGGGTCATTTGGATTGAGAGTGAAGGAGTTTTTTGGGAGAATCTGGTTAGAGCAAGACTCGAATAAATTCCTTATGAGGCTTGATAGTACCATGTCCAATATATGATCTTTGGGATATTAAATAGATAAAGGGCAATAGATATATGGTAATTGAGAGCAAACAAGTTCAAGAATTAGATCCCATATATCATATGAGGAGTATACATAGTGGCCTAGTACATCCATAATCGATATATTGAGTGAACATTGAGTTAGAAGGAGTTTTGAGTCAGAAGGAGTTCTGACATGTGCAACTCATGGTAAACTCGGTATTGGACCTATAAGGTCACACACATATGGTGGATGTTGCAATGAGTAGAGGTTCGAATATAAGATATCTGCGGAGTTCCTATTTATTGGAGATCCAATAAGCCTCTGTATTATTAGATCCTATGGATGAGATCTAATAAGAACCAATAAAAGATGATTAGATAAAGATCCACTAATCTAAGAGGTGTCTAGTTAGATAGAGATCCAGTACCTAATAGGATAGGATCCATTAGGGTTAAGCTGCCAAAGACCTCTATAAATAAGAGGGGCTAAAGGGTTCCTAGGCTAAAACTTTTGGTGGCTGCCTTATTGAATCTCAAATTTTGATGATGAAATTAATTGATGGATTTATGATCTAACTTTTATGTTGGAGATAAATGATGCATGATTAATTACAACTAGAAAAAGATAAAACAATTAAGAAAGAATATGTCATTGTGCTGGAGTGAAGATCGAGCATTGACTAAAAGAATCAGGGGTATGCCGAGGCTTTGGACGATGTGGCAAGAGCTCACCGAGAGTTCACTAGAGGTTTGCTGGGAGTTCACCTACAGGTTGTCGGGTGCTCATTGGGAGTTCATCGGAAGGAGATGAAGAGCTTGCTGAAAGATCGATTGGCATGTCGGACAATAAAAATTAGTGTAATTGTATGTCTTTAAAGTGTTATAGTTAGTATCTTGATTAGAGTTAGTTTTACTAACTCAATTAGGGGCCAACTTAGTCCACTTTGGGTTTGATTTGAGCTCATGATAGAGCTCATTTTGTTGACCTGAAAGGAGGTCAAAATGAGGTACGACTCGGGTATGAAACAATACTGAAAGGTACTATTTTTGAGTTCCTTGATGATAGTACCGTTAGTGGGTGATGATGGTATCGCCCAGGTGATGGTGGTATCGTTGTCGCCTTGAATCTCCAGGCGCTTTCGGTAGTAGTACCATCGATATCGACGATAGTACTGCTCATACTCAAATTTTTCGAAGAATGTTTGATTTTTTGGCTCTAATTTCTGATGTCAATTGGGGTCGATAAATACCTTAAGTATTCTTGCTTAGGATAGCAAGAAAGTGAATGAAATCTTTGGGAAAATTTTGTAAAAATTGATTGAGAGCTTCCCTTGTCTCTTTCAAGTGTAAAATTAAGAGGTGAAAGATTGTAAAGGTTGTTCTCGTGAACTTGTGAAAAGGAGAAAGTTGAGTAAGGAGTAGTTATTCTTTGCCCTTGAAAAAAGATCGTTAGTAGATATCGGTGAGCCTCGACAAAGGAGTACTCAGGAGTGGATGTAGGTCAGTTTACCGAACCACTATAAAAATACTATGAGCATCTCTATCTTGTATGTCTTTAATTTTGATCTTGAACTTAGTTGCTATTAACTAGTTCTAAGAAAAGCTTGAGCTTCTCCTTTTGGTTTAGTCTTTAAAATCATTCTTTAGCTTATTTTCTATTAACGAGTTCCAACAAAAGCGCTTTCGATTGGTTTTACTTCAAGCAAATTTTTTTGAACTGAATTCTTATCACTTGTACTAATTCACCACCCCATTCTTAATGCCAACTCGATCCTAACAATTAGTATCAGAGACATGTTTACTTAATTAGATGACTTTTCCTGGCATTAATGAAGGTTATTGTATCACACGTCCTCCTATATTCAATGAGATGGAATGCTTTGTTTTATACTTTAGATAAAAATGAATTTAATCAGATTCTGCTTTTGATTCTAGTTTTGATATATGTCACACATTAGAAGTCACACATGAAAGGATAAGTAAATGAATAAAAAATGAATCTCTTAGTACATAATTATGAAAAAACTTGCAAAGACGAACATATGAACAATCTTTCAAAGAATAGGAATGATTTGACACTAAGAACAAAAGAAGAATATATTCCAAGGAATAAGAGGGACATTGAATTGACAACAAAAGAAGAACACCTTCCAAAGAACATGAAGGATATAAAATTGAGAACAAAAGAAAACTCCACGAATGAAATCTCGAGTGATGAGGACTATGACATTGAACTTATAACAAAAGAACCTAAAAATTTCATGAAAAGTAATAAAATAAAATAAGATATTAAGAACAAAAAATAAAATCAAATAAGACATAATCTCTTGCTATGAACTCAAGAAGCAGGGGTACTCCGAAGATCAAGAGGACAACTAAGAAGAATTGGCGAACCATGTGCTCATGATCATCCATGATGAGGTTAGTAACTCACCGAAGCCTCTTTTACATTTGATGAGTTGCTATATGATTTTCATAAATTATTTGATTAATTTAGAAAGATTAGGAAAAATTATAAAGTACTAAAAAATGATCATGCATTACTTATTAGTAAACTTGAATCTTACATGCATTTCTTACTCTAAATGTGAGACACTGGATGCAATTAAAAATAAAAATATCATACTACAATAAATCTTAAAAAATTTTAAAATAGAAAATAAATTTCTAAATATGATCATTGCGGGTTATGTTCATAGAAAAGTAGGTACTGGTTTTGTGGGGAATACTCAATAAAAATCAACTATTTTTATTAAATAACTCACATTAGATTCTTCACTCAAAAAGAAATATAATTTTTATATTAGACTTGGACATTTTGTCTATAGATGCTCAAAGTATAGTCCACACAAATTAGTTTGGGTTCCTACAGGAATAATAAATAACCAAATGTCATTAGTAAAATTAAAAATAGCCTTTCACGAGGGACCAAAGTCAAATAGGTACCTAAACCAAAACATTATTCATTGTAGTTTTGTCTCCAAATGAAGGTTAGGAGCATAAAATGGTACCATCATAGTGGATACTCAAGGTACATGACTTGAGATTTGATACATCTTTCAAGCTTACTAGCCAAAAATAACAAAAATAAAAGAAAATATTATTTAAATCAAGATAATTAAAACTTGATGATCTTTCTTTCAATTATAATAAATCTTTTAAGATGGTTCATAGTTATACAATTAATCTTAATTTTTTTTTATGATGCATAACTAGAGCATGTTCGTACAAAAATAAATTAAAATTAAAGAACCTTAGCTATTTTTAATGAGAAGCTATCTATATTTTCTTCATTGAAATTTCCCGAAAATTGATTTTGATCTTGGCTGTATTTTGATATGATGTTTTTTAAAAAGATGATATATTGATGTTGACGATTTGAAATATATTAAATAACCTTCTCGACTCTCAAAAATATTTATCTAATCAAATATTATTTTATATGAGCCTATGTTTTTTATTAATCACTCATCTACGATTCTTCTTGGTATTAACTAAAGTAAATATTTATCCATATATACCATGATATATCACTAGACTTTGAATATTATTGGCTTGTATTTTGAATGATTAGTTTGAATATTATGTTGATTGAAATGATAGAAGGGTTGTATGTTGACTCTAGATAGGATTGATAGCTTGAATGTTAGCTTAAAAATTATTGCATATATGTTGAATGATTGATTTGAATAGTTGAATGTTTGATGGGTTATATGTTGATTTAAAATCGGTTATATATTGAATGCTAGATTATTCTTGAATTAGGGCTCGAAATAAGATAAAATAAATAAAAAATAAAAGGAGCATGATAATTTAATGATAATTCATTGTACTAAATCTAAAGTGTTAGACTCACTTAAGAAAAAAAATACTAGAATTAAAATAAATTAAAACTTTTGTTTGAAAATATTTTATTATTTTAATGTGTTATATTAATTATCTTAATAATTTCTTTTGAAATAATACTTGGTTTTCGATTTTAAACAATAATGCGTGGATTTGACATAAAAGATAAAACATTCTTGTATAAAATAAATTATATAAATTGAAACACAAAAGTGGAATGTATTTTTCTTAAAAATGTCTATATCTTATTAATTTTTAATAAGAGATAAAGTGATAAATCTATGTATACCATTATTTTTTGATCTTTTGAACTATAAAATTGATTTTGATGATTTGAATTTGAAAGAGATTTTTTCTTTTTCCAATCTAATCATGACGTTTCCTTTGATTTCTTGACTTGAGGTATCTCTTGTGGGAATCAAATTTGTTAACTTTTATGATTTATTTTTTTTTCAATTTATTAAAAAGGAGATTTATGATCTTGATAATTATAACTTTAAATTTTAGATATCAAGATCATTCATTATGATTCTTTTATTTTATTAAAAAAATATCGAAATGAATCATGATTTGTCTTTTGATTTTTTGGAGTTATAACTTGAGATTTTTTTATGGACCATAATCTTGATATCTTGATAATTGTAACGTGAGATTTTTATAAATCAAGATCGTTTACTATGATTCTTGTATTTTATTAAAAAATTATCGAAATAAATGATATATTTTTTTTCTTGAGATCTCTCTTATATGAATTAAGATTTTGCTTACAAAATTGATCTTCTAAGATTTACTTTCATCATTTAATTAAGACGAGATATGAATCATGATTTTTCTCTTGATCTCGAAACTCATGATTTAAAATTTCTTTTGAAGGTCGCTTACTATTTAACCTCCCAAGATTTATTTTTGTCATTCAAATAGAAAAAGATTTATTTTTAAATATAGTTTATTATTTGACCTCCTAAGATTTTTTTTGAAGATCGCTTACTATTTGACCTCCCAAGATTTATTTCTCTTGGTACTTATGACTTAATCTTTCATACTATATCCTAAATGGCATGATTTTTATTATATAATTTCTTTGTATTTATGATTATGATTAGAACATTAATGTAAAAGAAAATTGTACCATTATATTTTTTTTACTATGACTAAGGGGGAGATAAAATTGCTATCTTACAATAAAGATATTGAATGTAGAACAATTCTATATATATATATGAAAAATCTTCCAAACGCATAAGTTGTTCTCATATTTTTTTGATTTCTCATTTTTATAAAATGAGTCTCTTTTTAAAATTTATATGAGATGATTTTAAATTGAGCTCTAAACTTTTAAAAATTGAGCTCTCTTTTAAAATGATTTCACATCATTTTTTCCTTTTAAAATTTACAAAAAAAATATGATTCATGAACTTTTTATGATGCTTGATTCTCTTTCGAATCATCCATCTTAATATTTGATTCTTGGATTCTTGGATTCTTGGATTAATGAGGTCTCTTTTAAATCCTATCTCTTAATATTTGAATCTTGGATTCATAAGCTCTCTTTTCAATCCTCCCTCTTAATAAAAAGATATTTTGATTCTTGGATTCATGAAATTTTTATCTACTTGATCCTTGATGTAATGCTTACAAATCAATCCCTCCTCTTGATATTTGATTCTTGATTTTTTTGGGATATTTATCTTTGATCCTTGATTCTTGGACTCTTGGATATACTTGACTCGTCCATTCTTCTTCTTATTTTATTTTTTTAATAAAGGGAGAGAAATAAATTTGATATGGTATTTGTGATTTGACTTCTAATGATAAAAGCATTCCACACTTCCTCTTCTTCTTATGTTAACAAAGGCAAAGAAAAAAACTTGCTAGCTTACGTGGTTCAAAATGTGTTAAACATTTCTTCTTTTTTGTTGATGACAAAAGAGGAGAAATGATATGATGGCATATGACATATGTTTGGTTTGAAATTTTTATCATATGTTATGCCTACAAAAAATAATTAAAAATTCACATATGGGGTAGAAATGATATATTAAATATATAATTCTTTTATTGATGATAAAGGGGGGAAAATGATATATTGATGACACTAGGTTTGAAATTTTTATCATGTGAAATATATTTTGTTTGAAATTTTTATCATGTGATATCAAAATAATAATTTTTTTTTTGAAAATTTTATCATGTATGGTATCATGGTGATGAATTGTTAAATGATTAAAATTTTTAATATTTTAGTTTCATGCATGCAATGCTCAAAATAATGTTAACTTATTGTTGGTATCATGCATGAAGTAAAGCTGAAATGTCTTAAAATTATGCATATTATGATTTAAAACCATGAGTATGCATAATATATAAATTGATATGTTACAAATAAGCAAAATGCTACATTGAATTGAAAGGTGATTATTTCTTTTAAATATAAGATTGTCTTATTTCAAATATGATATATAGATAGGGGGAGTTAATGTTAACTCTATTATCAATTAATTATTATCATCAATAAGGGAGAGATCGTTAAATCTCATATTTTGATGATAAAATCAATTGATGGAGTTATGATCTAACCTTTATGTTGGAGATAAGTGATGCATGATTAACTATAATGGGAAAAAGTAAAAACAATTAAGGAAGAATCTATTGTTGGGCTAGAGTCAAGATCAGGCATTGGGTCGAAAGAATCGGGGTGTGCCGAAGATTCAAACGATGTGGCGGGAGCTTACCAGGAGTTCATCGATAGGTTAATGCGAGGTCGCCAGAGGTTGTTGGGAGTTCGTCGGGAGTTTGCCGAAAGGAGATCGGGAGCTCGCTAAAAGATCAATTGACATACCGAACAACGAAGACTATTGTAATTATATTTATCTTTAAAGTATCATAATTAACATCTTACTAACTCAATTAGGGGCCAATCGAGTCCACTTAGGTTTGCTTTAAGATTATGATAGAGCTCATTTTATTGACCTAGAAGGAGGTCAAAATGAGGCACGACTCAGGTACACAACAATATTGAAAAGTATTGCTTCAGAGTTTCAATGATAGTATCACCGACGGTGGTATCGATACCGACTAGAATCTCTAAACACTTTCGACATACCATACTTTTTTTTTTTTTTTTTTTTTTTTTTTTTTTTTTTGAAGTCAATTATGGTCTATAAATATACTGATTATTCTAACTTAGGACATAAGAAATTAAACAAAATCTTTGGAAATATTTTGTAAAAATTGATGGAGAGCTTCCCTTATGTCTTTCAAGTGTAAAGTGAATTTAAGGGAAGATATAAAAGATTGTAAAGGTTGTTCTGCTGAACCTATCAAAACGAGAAAGGTGTGTAAGGGGTGGTTGATCTTCGCCCTTGAAAGAAGATTGTTAGTGGACATCGATGGGCCTTAACAAAGAGGACTCGGGAGTGGATGTACATCAATTTGACCGAACCACTATAAAAATATTGTGAGCATCTCTATCTTATCTTACTTTAATTTTGCTCTTGAACTTAGTTGCTATTAACTAGTTCTAAGAAAAGCTCTAGCTTCTCATTTTGGTTTCGTTTTTAAAATCGCTCTCTAACTTATTTTCTCTTTACGAGTTCAAACAAAAGTGCTTTCAATTTTGATTTTACCTTAAGCGAAAATTTTCTAACCGAGTTTCCATCATTTGTACTAATTCACCTAACCTCCCCCCCTCCCTCCACTCTTAGTGTAAACTCGATTCTAACATACCCCCTTCTATTCTCCTCAGCCTCCTCTCCTCCTTCAGTGACATATTTTGGAGAGGGAGATCCGTAGCGATCTAAGGGGCATCGTTATCGCATCCACCACGTGGATATCACCAGAGAGGAGGATATCTGACCTCTTTCATCTATGCCTATGAATTCAATTTCTTTAGGGATATATGATCTTCCTAGGTAAAACATCAAACATACAACACGTTAGTTTTTTTGGTTTTATAATTTTTTAGCGCACGAATCATCACACGACGATATGATAAACGTGAGAAACTAGTTTTTTTTTTTTTTTTCGCTATGCATGTAATGTTTTTGATAAAGTTTTCTTATCAAAACTAACCTAGTACTTGAGTACGATGAAAAAGTTCGAGTAGGAAAAAGCTATATGTCGATAGAGTCAAAAGAATATGTCACAACATGGAGTCACCGTTGGGTTATACCTCGTAAGCACTATGTTAGAGTTTTATAATATCCGAGTCACACACATTCAATTACATCAATAGAAGTATAAATAATATGCATATATTATCCTTACTTCATGATTGATTTTTGATATTTATGTTTCATAAAAATCATAAATGATATGCCAATGTTGTTAGCTGAGCTTGCATACAAATTAATATTTACATTAAGCACAGGATAATAAGCCAAAGTATGTTAGTGGACTGGTACATGAGATTAAGTTACCATAATAAGAGTAACCATAATTCACGTAAGAATAATACCAGTTGAACTTATGGGAGTCACCTTGAATCAAGAATTACAAATAATCAAATTTATATTATTCTAATGGTGACAGATTGGGCTAACTTTGGTACAATAATAGTATGATTTTTTTTTTGTGATAAGAGAAAACAAGTTTCAAAGTTTGGCAAACATCTTTAGTGATACAGATATATTACTATCAATATCGATTTAGTATCTAAGGGTTAGGAGATTAGTTTTCACAGAAGCAAAAGCAGTCAGGTAATTGCCGGGAGCCATAAGAGCCATGAGAATCATCACCATCTTGAGTTTTCAACATCAGCTTCATGGAGGAGACGGAGACAACAGCTGAGATGGGACTGCAGCAGCCTCCTGCCATGGTGGGGGCAACCTGTGGCTTGTGTCCTCGACTCATCATGATGGGTTCTCAGTGTGGAACGAGGCAGCATGAGTTGCAGGAGCAGACATCAACACTCCATTGCTGGTCCATCCAAGTTGATCTGCAGCTCAGCTTCCATGGCTTCCGGACCAGTTGTGGTTGGAGATGGTCCAACGCCGACCACCACAAGATCTTTGTCGGATCACACTGCCATGATTGATGCGCTCTTCATTCCATGAATCCACACAGCAAACACCCATTCCCAATTGAAATCCATGATGATGAAGCTGTTGTCTTGCTTCTCTTTGAGTTCTTGGTTGTTGCAAGGCCTGTGAAATCAGAACCTAAGATTATAAACACGCACCATAAAAAAAAATATGATCGAATCGATCGAGACTGCAATATTCTAGCAAAAAGATCTCAAGTGTCGGTATATGAAAACATGATGAATCGAACAGAAGTGAGCCAGAAGGAGAAGAAGCACAACAGGAATGCAGAATTGATGTTCCATTTTGATAAAAATAAACCCTTTTTTTTTTTTTTTTTACATCCGAGCTTTCTCGTCTTGTATCAGCTGAGCTTTTGATCCTATATGTCATCATTACAAATGAAAAGCCAACTCCTAATGTTGAAGAGCATTCACTGTCTCTCTATAATTACTTCCAAAAAGCATAACAGCACCGCTACTTAATGTAACAAGCAGAAGAGGAATGAATGCTGGGATCTTCCAAGCATGTGTGCCTTCTTCCACCTCTTATCCCGGTCTTCTGATCGATGAGTGCTTTTGATTGATCTTATAGCAGCAAAACCAAGGAAGCACATTGAGATTTTAGGATGGTAGCACAGGAACTTGGTGAGAGTAGTTGTTTTAGATGGTGAAGCCATCAGGTTTAGTATCCATCTCTTGTGCATTTGGAGGAGGAATAGCACCATAGATCATTTGCATGAGGACCTCTTTGTTCCAAGGATTGTGTATCTGTGGAAGGAAAAAAGAAACACCAAAGTTTGGTTGCTATATATATATATATATATACACATATGCGTCCACAGTTACTCATCAGTTAGAACAAGCAATTTGAAGGTGAGAGCAAAAATCCAAGATCCAATTTTGCTGAAGAATCTTTCTCAGCTTTTACTATATTCCAAGCATCATTGTCTTGGGTCTTCCTTGATTCTATTTTACTACCAAATTGATTAGACCACATATTTCAAATGATCAGTTCCAACTTACAAACTGGAACTTTAAATAACCGAGAAAAAAAAAAATCTTGCATGAAAATAGGAAAATCTTGAAGTAGGATTGATTCATGGGAATTGAATAAAAGGAAAAGTTTTATAGCCTAGTAAACAACTTTGAGGTCAAAGAAAATGAAACCTTTATGTATAGTCGATCATAAACTACATAAAACACAGAATTCAATTCAAGAAAAGCAGATTCTGGAACGAATAGATGACACTAAACAATTTTCCTCTATAATCATTCTTAAATTATTTGAACCTCTTTCCCTCTCCTTCAAATTTGTCCCTTTTGGTGTCCTTGATTCAAATACCTACTCTCCTTCACATGTAATAGTCAACATAATCTGATTTATCATCTCAAATCAGGTAGAATTATAGGTCTGATGAGTAGGATTGATTACCTGCAGAGCAGACTCTATATAAACACTTGTTGTTGATAATTGAGAATTCATGTCTCTCCTAAGTGCCTCTGAAGGAGGGTTAATCATGGCAGAGATTCCAGAATGCATCAAACCCTGCTGAGATGGATATGGGTATACCTGAGGATAAATGACCTCCTGCGGCAATCCAGTTGCAGATGTGTAGCCACCAAGAGAATGTAGAAGCTGTTTGTGAAAGATCAAATAAACCAAATAGTATCAAACATAAAAATGCTTTCGTTATGAAATCCATTCAACTGAAACGACAATTGATTAGCTAAAAATGAAAGAAGAAAAGTTGCTCAACGTTTTTAGCCAGAAGCCCTTCTGTGCTGAATTCGACTTGCGGATTGACAGCAGCAAGCTTCATGGAGAGGAACTTAACAAGAGAAAAAAAAAAAAAAGAAGAACAAGATAAATAATTCACTGTATTTCATGATACAGAACAATGGTTAAATTCTAAAAAAGACAGGTAATTTGCAATTGCAATTCCCATAGAAGCTTACCTCAACCTGACTTTGGAGTGACTGAACATAGTTTATGATCTCATCCAGCATAACTGCTTTCCCTGTGACCTACAGATTAGAGTCTCACATCAGACTCTAGGATTGCAGAAGCAAAAAAGTTTTCACAATTTACAGACGAAATAAAATGCCTCATGAACTTACTTTGCTGCAACCAGGCACTAATTCCTGAAGATACTTCATCCTTTCACTTATCTTTTCCCTTCTTACCTGAATCCATCAATTTCAAATACAAACGTTTTTAAGCTTCCTATAGTATGTCATTAGAGTCAGTCAATTGGAACCTTACTCTTTCTGCAAGACTATGACTGTTAGTCGCTTGCCCACGCCGTGCTCTAACATGAACATAGTCCCCCTTTGCAGCTTCTGAGCTATCTTTAACGTTCTTTCCACTCTGCTTGGAGCTGTTCTGGTCTACTTTTTGTACACCTTCGTCAGTGGTCTCCTTTGTGGTCTCTGAGGATGATGGTGGACCTGTTCTCACCTCTTCCTTCTCCACATCCTAGCGAAACAGGAATGGAATCAAGTGTTGATCGGCACAGGAAAGAACAGCATGCATCTCAACCAAAAAAAAAAAAAAAAAGAGATGAAATTACCTGAGTGGTCCTCCTCTTCTTAGGATATGAATTCCTCGC
This sequence comes from Ensete glaucum, assembly GCA_021527575.1. Classification (NCBI taxonomy): domain Eukaryota; kingdom Viridiplantae; phylum Streptophyta; class Magnoliopsida; order Zingiberales; family Musaceae; genus Ensete; species Ensete glaucum. The sequence continues at coordinate 868,225 of CM038553.1, read as the reverse complement.
TGCATCAGATGAACCAGTGTTCCCTTGCTGACCACCTTTGGTGAAATTGGCTTCACAGTCTATCTGATTAGTGATCAGACCTCTGTTGACGGATGCATCGTCAACAGGGAGCAAGACACCTTTTTGTACACTTGTGTTGGTTTCAGTCTTCCGAAGCTGGTTCTCAGTAACATCTTTCGTAGCATTAGCGGATGGAATCATTGATTCAGATGGACGAAAGAGGAGGTTCGTGCCACTACAATTACCACCACTGAAACATGAAAACCTTGTTGCCCGTTCAACGAAAGCCGTTTCAGCAGGGAAATGAGGCGGTATTGGGGAAGAAATTCCAGGAACAGTCGACGGTAGCATCCCTCCGGAGGACACTGCGACTGGTTCTGGTTCTCCAATCGGCACACAATTAGCGGCATGGTGGTTCCAGAGGCCAGGGGTGAAGGGCTCCATTACCGAAGCTGAAGGATACGGAGACGAGGTCACCAAATTCATGAGGCCGGCAGCCGCGGAGGAGGTTGAGGTGTTGAAGCGCCAGTGACCAGAGAAGCCAGAACTGTGGTTGCTCGAGTGATTGCCGTGGTTCTTCTCCACCTCGAACTTGTTATTCTTATTCGTATCCATCGATGTCTTCAAACCTTCAACAAGGCAACGAGAATGAATTAGTCGAAGCAATGAAGATTCAGATTAATCCTCCTCCTTCAGATCTGATAACACTCACCCCGATGAATTGATTTCGTTTCCTAGAAAGAGGAACGATTAGCAGCGCATCAAAAGAAGGAGGGGAGGAGGAGTGAAACCCAAAACAGCATGTAGGAGGAGCCCAGTTTCACCAAGCACACTGATCTCAGAAGCAATTCCCCAAAAGGCACAAAGAGCAGCAGGGCATGCAGGGAAGAAGGCCTCGATTCAGGTATCAATGCTAACAAGGATTCACAGGCCTTGATTCAGATATCAATGCTAATAAGTTTTTCATGTATTGACCGCCAAGATTTCCCTATTACCAGAGAAAGAGAGCTCAGGCTAAGGACAGAGAGAAGACAAGGAGTGAAAGGACAACGCAAACAGAGGATTCCCACCTATCAGCAAACCTGGGAGGAAGAAAGATTTGCATCGGTGGGGGAGAAAAGGGCAGAACTCAAGGCATCCTCATCAAAGCTCGCACCTTTCGCCTGCTCGAAGCTCGAAGCTCGAAGCCCGAAGCCCCACATCTAACAGAAACCACCCCTCCCCACAGCCGATCGATCACACAGTGTAAAGTAGGAACAGCAAAGATGCCGCCCATTAAAGTTTCTTCTCACCTTTAATCATTCTGCTCCCGTCGAAGGCAGGTTCTGTCGAAAGCATCGTTGGAAACGTGAAAAGGTTGGATTTTGTTGTTGCTTCCTCCTCCTGCTCGGGGAGAGAGACGAGCACTACGCCGCTACAAACCGGAGAGATACTGCTGCTTGCGGCATTTATATCTCCACCTGAACGCCGCCCCCGAGAGAGATAGATTGAATTCCAATCCTACCCTCGCCGCCGGAATATTCCGCAGGAGGTTTTTTTACAAGTCAATCCTTTTAAAGGTTATTATTATTTTTTAGATAACATATATGTCAACTCCTTATCCATATATCATATTAAAAAAAAAACTCTGATTAATCATAAATAACTTTTTTAATTAAATAAATACATAAAAAAATTCTTTGAATCAGAATATGTAGTTAGTTTGGAAGGCCCTTTTTGGGCCAATGTACTTTTTATTATTGTTGTTGTTAATAACGAATAGAAAGAAGCAATAACATATAACATAAACTCTCACTAACCTCTCCTTGAAATAGGGGGGGAAAAAAAAAAGTTCTCTCAAAAGGTAATCATTCTTCGACAGTTTCAAATCTCACAAAATAATTACTATCGATGGTACGATCAAAGGCATAGAAAATTTTAAAATAATTTTATTATGAACTATAATTTAACTTAACTAAGAATATGATTTTTTTTTTTTACACCGTCCAATAGCACCAAAATTCATATAACAGATCATAAATAAGTTATGTATATATATATATATATAATTTAAATTTAGAAGGAAAAGTACTAAAATCATCTACTTAATTATGCAAACTTTTGTTTACATCATTCCACTGTTAAAGCTTTTATCGATGACTGATGATGGTGACGAGTGTAGCTTTTGCTTCCTTTTTCTCTTCTTCTTCTTCTTCTTCACTGTGGGTTGCACTCATTAAAAACCGGTGGAGCAAAGATGACAACACCCTCGGCTGTGCAGGCTTCATCATCACAGGCTCATCCGGAGGACGGACGGCCGAGCTCGGCGGGTGGACCATATGCGGGTGTCGGAGGACCACCCCCATTAATGGAGGACCATCTGCTTCTTTGGTATTTTGGATCCACAACTTTGATAGGGATGCCATGGTTGAGTCCATATGCTGGAGTTCATGATGCTGTGTAATGGTTGCAGGGGCCAGTTTCTTATCTCCTTGTCGGAAGAGTAGTGAGTGTGGCATCGAAGAACAAAGCATTTCACAGCCTTAATGCAAGAAACTATTTTAATAAACCCACCCTATCCAACGTGAATCAAACATTCCACCTTTTATCTTATCGTTCTCATATTTTTTTTTTTTATAATTTTAATAGTGGTTGTCGTAAGAAAAACCCAGAATTGACTTGGATAGACCATGGACTGATCTTAAATTTCACATATGAGCACCTTTGTTCTTTTAAATCCATCTCATCTCGTGAGCTTATTAGCCTCACAAAACAGACAGTGTGGGGGTGAATGATGATTAGGTTAGCTTCACTTCCTTTACAGCCTTGTTCTTGTTTCCTTTTTTACTTTTACCAGACAAGTATTATAATACCGGTGTTCCCCCTCAGCATCAACAGTGTTCCCGATGGATTTCCTAGCATCCTTACAATAATAATTTAGCCCATCGTCCTCATCTCAGTGGACGCAATGCTAACCTATGGGACTCTTTCTCTCTCTCTCGTGGAGCCTGCATGTAGGAAAATGGCAGTGTCATTTGCTTGCGAGGCCAAAGACAATGAGCCAAAGGCTAACACTGTGCATGAGCCTGGCTTTGGCATGACACTCAACTCCTTGTTGTGGATGCTACTGTTGAGAGCAGGAAACAATTTCATGTGAATGAATGCTTGGGGGAACAGGAAACTCCCATCTCTTCCCCTCCACTTTGTTCACTCATATTGTTGAACCTAAAACACCGCATCATTCCAGCAAAGCTCTCTTTGTTTTGTCCGAAACTTTTTTTTTTTTTTTTTAGATGCCTCTTTTTGAGGTTCTCTGTGCTCCCCATGAATGGGAGCAGATATGACAGCTTTGACATGCAAGAGGGAGGCATGGTTGTTTATGGTTGATACATAATAATTCATGTATGTTTTCTTTATTGATCCCCTTATGGAGATCAAGGAGTACTGATCCCCTATAAAGATCAAGAAGGTTTGATCCTCTTGAAATGATAGTTTATCTTCCTTTTCTATGATAAAACCCTAAAGGGTCCTATCATATGGTATTAGAGCTTCTTGGTGTCTTGTTGTTCGTCCACTCCACTATCACCCCTATAACGATCATTTATCTTCGATAGAAACTCTTCGGTTCCTATCATTTTGTATAAGAGCTGTGATCCTCGACATTTCCATTATGATTCTACTATAAATCTCAGCTTCAACTTCTCCTCCGAGAGCAACCTTGCAGCCACCTTCAACTGCTGCGCCAACAACATCCCATCACCTTATCTTTTTCTCATCTTGGTACCCCCTCCCAACATCAGATCGCAGCAGCCAACAACACCGTCATTGTCCTATCATCTCCTCATCTTATGTTGTCATCACTGTTGCCTCCCAACCTCATATCACAATCGCCAATAGTACCGTCTCCCTTAGTCGTCATCTCAGCCACCTTGTTATAGTTTCTTGCCATCTTTATTGTACCATCATCAGCCTAAACCTCATCAGTCGATGCATATCCCTCACACTGCCTTCAGCAGACCACAGTAGCGATCTGCTCGTTGCCTGCACACCGTTGCTCGGTGCTGCCATCTTACTGTCTTCTTCAAATCAACTGTTTCACATCGTTGCGGCGCTGCCATCACCGTTGACCCTGTCACCTACAGGCCACGCAGCCGCAATCGTCGTTGCTGGTGCCCAACCTCTCCTTCAGTACTCCTCAGCCGTTGTTGTCGCCCTTTGCTTGTGGAAGCTCAACGCCTTCATCGCTGCCCTATCTGCCACCTGTAACCCATGTAGCCGCACCATCATATGTCGCAGTCGCCGCCTTTGTTGCCTTCTTCCTACTCTTTTCCCAGTAGCGATCTAGCATATCAAACCATTTGCGTGGAAAGTTTATTAAGACATTCCCGAACAAGTTTTCTTTCTTGGTGTTCTTTTGTGGCTTGAAAGTTTTTTTTTTTTGGAGTTCAGCTAAACTTGAACAAACAATCTGCTTCACGCACTTTACCTCATACAAAAAGGATTCCTTTTGAGACCAAAAGAGTTCCCACTTCTTTTTCCTCTCCTTTTCTTCTTTCCACGGCTATTCTCCACTCAAAGTTCACCATTGGATGATTCTTTCCTCCAACCACATATTTGTATTACTACTGGATTATAATACTCACCAAGTCTCATATTTGTGACATCAACTGAAACTGAAGTATAAAGGACAAACCCCGAAATCCCTTACTTAGTTGCATGGTTAAAGTTTGTGAGTTTGAAGGCCGATCGAACCAGCCTAACATGCTGTAAGCAACATTTAGGATTCAAATAGACTTCTGAGAGACTACTGCATCTGTGTGCTTGAAGAGTTACATCAGATAAATATTTAGCATCCAAGTATGCTCAGTGGATTAGCACAAGGAAGGCATAAGAAGATTCACTTGGAGATCCTGTGACATAAAAGGGAAAGAGAAGCAAACCTTTGTTCTTGTTGCCTGAATGCAATCATCTCAGCTTCAGCTTCAGCTTCCAATCTACTACAGTACCTTTCTGTGTTCATAAGAACTTGTCCTGTGAAGTGGGATGGAAGGAGTAGAACTTGAACTGTTAAAAAAGTAGGAAGCATCATAAAGAAGACCCAAATGAGATTTTTGTGGTAGGTAAATGGCACTTCCACCTCTTGTAGGCATCCATCTTATCAACTCTCTTGTGGCTTTGATAGAACAGCTTCTTCAATTCAAACTTGCTTTTTCTTGAGCGCAACATGATTCTTCTGAAGTGACACAACAACAACAACAACTGCCACATCCTTTGTAGATGGAATTTTTCAATTCCATCCCCCATCTCTGCCACATCCATGAGGAGACTCCTTATCCTCCTCTTGGATACAACATTCGACTGTTGGCGCAGAAGACGTTCATACTGAAATGATTCTGTATGAAAATTCAGTTCATGTTTCATCAAAAATAACATTGTAATTTTTGAGTGAAATCCATCTCTACTGTAGACTCATAATTTTTATATGATGACTAAACCCTTCGATTGGAATAATATTAATTGAGTAGTATCTTAGATGTTCATGGACAACATATAACACGGAATAATAAATAGGTTTCTTCAATCAAACGGAAGAACGTATGGTTTCCATTCTCCCGCACCGACGCTTACTGCATCGAAGAGGATACTTGTGGGCTTTTCAACATGAAATCACGCAGCAATAACAGGACTCCCTCCTAATCCAGTGAGCTCTGTCAACAATGGCTGCTTTGTCAAAGCTTCTTGGCTATTGTAGACTCCCAAGTTATCTGAGAGCTTTGCCCAAAGCTGTAAGGATATAGAGAAGAAGGAATTAGAGCTACGCTGTAAGATCTCCCGTCTCTCACTGACAAGTAATAGATAGGAACTTTAGAGGCGGATGATCATGCCTGCCGATATAAGGAAGAGTCTCCCTGTGTTTTCCTTAATTCCACCACGAACAATTGAGGACCGAGCTCAAACACCTAAGTTCCAGATGACGACCTGCGATGAGAATGCTTGTGCATGGAAAACATTCATGAAGTTTGGTCTACTGAGAGAGTGTACCTCAGCAACAGCTGAAAAGGATCTGCTGCTTGACTTGCTCTCGCACTGTTGCATGACTTTTAGCTGCGAAGGACAGGTTAAACACTTTGAAGATGGAGAAAAAATGGAGGATCAGAGAAGTCAGTTGATTTGAACAACTCTGAGATGCCAACCTTGCCATGGCCTCTCTGCACCTGGAATCCCATTCCTGAGACAATGTCCTCGATCTTCTTCAGCAGCTCCTCTGGTTGACAATTTGAGGTGAATCTGATCTTTCTCGCAGAGGCATCCTAAGGTTATCGGATAACATTAAGAACATGGTTAATTCCAGGATTGCTGTCAATTGGAGGCTCACCTCTTCCTCAAAAAACCCAGACAGATCAAGGCAGGAAGACATTCCGATTAGCTCGAAAGCATTGATATGGGTGTATGCATCTCCATGTCTCTCTGCCTCTGCAACCTTGACCAAACCATTCGAGTTCTTCAGTTTCAACGAGCAATCCGTAAATGATGTGGAAATGGAAGCACAAGAGATGAACGGCAGTGATGTGGCTCTACCTCTTTGATCGACAAGGCTTCATCATCACTGCCAATATCTTCTTCTTCTTCCTCCGGCTTAGCCGGGGCGTAATCTTGCTTGAACCATTTGTCTTCTTTGATCTGAGCCATGTTCATCCGGGTATGAGGATTTGGATCAAGAATTCTCCTTATCATGTGACGGGCTCCCGGGGAAAGCCATTTAGGAATCTGGACATCACCTTTTAAGATCTAGTCAACCAAGAAAAGAGTTTGTTAAATGCACATTATATCAAAAAAAAGAGATGATTTTGCAGAGTTTTTTGGGGGTCACCTTTTGATAGAGAACGGCAAGGTTTGTGTCATCAAAGGGAAGACATCCGGTAAGAATGACATACAAGATCACACCACAGGACCAGATGTCTGACATCGCACCATCGTAACCTTTGTTGGCAATAACCTGAAGATTATGACGAGGAACATCTCTCACCACATCTCCTACCAAAGACTAGATATAAAATGGCTTCCTATTACCTCAGGAGCAACGTAGTTCGGACTCCCACATGTAGTGTGCAGTAAACCATCATGCTGATACACAGCAACAGAAGAGAAATTGAAACAAGTTGCAAAACGAGAAGACAAACATTAAGCATTCTTGCAAGCTTGTAAGGTGCATACCCCAAACTGTTTTGGCAAAGCACTGAGGCCGAAGTCTGAGATCTTAGCATTTCCTTGTGTGTCAAGAAGCACATTCTCTGGCTGTAACCACAGCAAGAAGAAAGATACAGAGGAATGCAGGTTTGACATTATGTCTAGAATACAAAGACTAATGTGTTTTGTGTTTACCTTCAGATCTCTATGGAAAACACCCTTTTCATGGCAATAGCTGACAGCATCGATCAGCTGCTGGAAAAGCTTACGCCCTTCGGGGTCTGACAGTCTTCCTTTAGACTCCTTGAGATCAAAGGAACAACAGATGAACAATCTGACACACACTATAATCCTGTGTGGTTATCAACGAAACACTGTTGCTTACTATTCTGTCAAATAGATCGCCCCCATCGACGTATTCGAGAACCATGTAGATCTTGGTTTTGCTCGCCAGGACCTGCAGACCACAGAAAGTTCATGTGCGTCGTAAGAAGCCATGCCAAACAATTAACTGTGATATCCATGACTGATAAAGATGACCAGACACGTCCAAGAAGAACACGGAAAGCTTATGATCGGATTGAGCCCGAGTCGATGTGATGGAGACTGAGTAGTGCACCATGGTGTACCATGGGGGGAGGGAGAGGGAGAGGGAGAGGGAGAGAGAGGGAGAGAGAGAGAGAGGGCCAGTCGACGCCCGAGATCAGTGGAGGAAGACGAGGAGAAACTGGTGCTACAATGAACACGACAGCACGACTTCGATGCACGAGTCAAGAAGCGGGCCTCGGGACGAGGAGAGTCATGCCGTCGGGATGTGGGCCACGTCGATCGGTGGTGCCTCAATTCCTAACTTACGTAGACCGATGGAGCTTGGAAGAGGGACTTATCTCTTATTTGTGCGGGTCGTGGAAGACCCAGTCAAAGCCAGGAGAGAAGATCCAGGACACGCACACCACAAACGCATCCCCTGACTCTCACGGAACCCAGAACGAGACATGGGGAAGAAGAAGAAGAAGAAGAAGAGAGTGGTGCAGACCTCGTACAATCTGACGACGTTGGGATGCTTGAGTAGCTTCAGCGTGCCAATCTCCCTCTTAATCTGCCACAGAACTCAATACTCATCTTTAATCATCATCTCGTTATCCTCTAACCTCCAAAAGAGGATCTTAATCTATCGTCTAAAAAAAGTAGAAATAAGAACAGGAGGAGGGGGACCTGATCGTGGGTGTGGAGGTCGAGGACGCGCTTGCGCTCGAGGACCTTGACGGCGAAGCAGCGGCCGGAGTCGACGTGGCGAGCGAGCTTGACTTTAGCGAAGTTGCCCTCCCCAAGCGTCCGTCCCACCTCGTACTTGCCCACCCGCACCACCTCCCCCTCCCTCTTCATGGATATATGTATAGGTGTACTACCGCCCGCGGCCGGTGGTAAGGGCGACAGTGTTTCGTTGGGAAGGGGGGGTGGACCGGAAGAGGTCTCGTTCGCGTGGAGGCGCTGATCCAATCAATAGGTGGGAGGAGTGAGAGGCGGTGACGCCGGTCGGCTGATATAGAAAGAAGAGTCGATATCATACGAGACGATATGAGTGGCACGCGTGAGGCATACGTATAAACGTACCATACGGTCATCGCTTCTCCGCCCTCTGCACCGAACACACAATTATTTCCTTTTTCCTGGACACCAAAATGTTGGCCTGTGTGCGTCTCTCTCTCTCTCTCTCTCTCTCTCTCTCTCTCTGAGGGGGAGAGAGAGTGGTGATGTGGTTGGCTGGGAAACACGGACGGACTTGGGTGAGATTGATTGCGTCAGATGACAGGGTCGGGCGGGAGATTGGCTGCCGCTGCGTCTGATCCGACACAAAAAGCAAAGTTCCTACTGGCGAACGTCGTGGGGCCCGTCAAAGCAGAAGGCTGGGAGGCCGCGTCTCCCTGTTTGGTCCACCGGCGGAGACACACGAGCCCAGAGGCAGAAGGCCATGAGTCATCGTGTTGGGCCCCACCTGTCTTACGAACACGAGGGTTCACCTGACGTGGCCCCGACAGGATCCAGCGTCTTTGTGGTGCGTTGCGGGTGTGCGGCCCACTAAAAGCCCTGGGTCCCGAGATCGTGAGGTCGAGGGGAGTTTTCTGGATGGTGCCTGAGCCAACCATTCGTCGATGGCGGTAAACAACGTCGACCACCTCCCATCTGCACCTCGTGATTCACGCCACACCACTTCGTGTCACCGCTAGATTTCTTCTTCTTCCTTCTTCTTCTTTTCCCAAAAACGATCAATAAATCCATTGCTGAAGACAATCTCAAGCTTATATAATACATATCCGAGTAAGAATCATGGATAAGAACGTCCATCACAGGGGAACAGCAGTGTCCAAGAGACATGCGGTGCCTACAGAAATGATGTGGAGGGGTTCAGGGAACTCGGATATCAAGTGTGGCATTACTGAAACGGAAGGAAAAGGCAAGCATTCTTTGTGGGTGCAAAAGACGAGCTGTCAACAAGACTTTGTTGACCGATTCGATTTAAAATAGTTCATTACAGATTTAACTTTATTAAGGACGCATGCAAAGTAGCTGGTACAGTATACAGTAAGCTGCTAGTAGTGCTGTTGATGTTGATGAGAAGCCCATTTTTACTTTTTTTTTTTCTTTTATCATTTTTTCTTCTTATCCTTCTCATTTTCCTTTGTATTATCCTTTATTTTATGTCTCTGTTGTTACTCTTTGTCTTCACTTCTCTCCTGAACCTACATCACGAGGTGTTCTAGATCGTATTCCGACCTAATTTCGATAAGGATAGTCAGAAAACCCGACGTATCGATTGGCCGATGGTGTAGTTGATGACAGGCGACTGGCTGCACGACTAACGACGTGCGACGTCATCAGAGGACCCGAGAATCCCGAAAAGATCGTGCCTAATGTCGTTAGGCATTATAGCAACAATAATGACCTTATACGATAACTCACTTGATTGAAAGTATAAAAATTCCTCAAATAGCCACAGAGAACGAGGAGGAAAAAACTATGAAATACTTACATTGTTAAATCCAACTCAATCCTTGACTTGAGTGTCGGAGGGACTCGACCGAGTATCAATAGTTCGATCAGGGTCTTTGTACAGGAAAGCGGAGCCGACTCGAGGTCCAATTGACTCATCGGAAAAAACGAACCTGCACACGCGAAAAACCTCATCCAATTGACTCATCGGTCCACGTTGTGGAACCACCACAACACCTCCATGTCTTTTTCTTTTTTCTTGAATCAAGAAGACAAAAAAAATCATGTAAGTATATTATTATTTTTATTACTATTCAATCATTTAGTAGTTATTTAGATGAGATAAAATATATATCGAGTTTTCATGAATAGTTTGGTATTTAAATCCTCTTTCCTTTCCTTGTTTGATGTTGATTGGTAAATCGCGGAGCTTGTAAATGATATTGCATGTACGAAGGGTTTTCATACTGTACTCTTATGGCACCCAATGTGTTATAAACTATTTTACTATTATATTTGTTCATAGATTACTGATTTTTTTATATACCATCTAGTATGCACTTTTCATCAAATCATCTTCCCTTGTTTGATGTTTATTAGTAAATCTGGAAGCTTATTAAAGAACATTATATATGTATCAAGTATTTTTCATGGACACCAATATGTTATAACTCATTTTATAGTTGTATTAGTTCATGATTGTAAAAAAATATTATTTTCTTTTATAATGATCTGAGTATATGGAGGATCTTATTCCCGATTAGATGATACTGATGGATAAATACTAGGTAAGTTATCAAGTTTAGGTAAAGTCAATTGTCAAATAGCTCAGGCTTTAGAAATTTTTCTATAGACTTGAACGATCATTTTATTATGATAAAGATGATAATAATGATGATATCTTTTGAAAATGAATTAGTAGAAGAAAGAATGACCCCTTTTATTTTTGATATTTGAGCTACTAAATTGGCCTATATTGTATGATAAAAATGTACTTTAAAAAGTCTTAATATTTTTTGATATTTGAGCTTTTAAATTGGTCAAACAACTATGATAAGAATAATGGTCATAAACATATTTTCTAATATACAATAATATCAATTGACGTGTCAAATAATAAAAATAATTATATTTGTATAATCTATCAATTGTTTTAAGTTATAATTGAGTTAGATTTGGAAAAAATCTAAATTAACTCAATGTGAGGTAATTGGGTCCATTTTGAGTTGAATTTGAGCTCAGATTGAGCTCATTTCGTTAACCTAGAAAGAGATTAATATGAGATACAAGTTGGGTATGAAAAAGTATGGGAAATTACTATTTTCGGGATTCCCGATGATAGTACCGTAGGTGGGCGATACTGGTACCGCCCAAGCGACAGTAGTACTATCATTATCTTTATTTCTGGGGGTAATTTCGATGGTAATACCGTTCATACCCTAGTTTTACAAAGAGCTTTTAATTTTGGTTCAAATTTGAAGCCAATTGGGGTTTATAAATACTCTAAACTTTTTTTGGTTAGAGTAGGAAGAAAAAAAAAATAAGAAAAAGATCAACAAAGTGAAAAGTAAAGTTGGTTAAAAATTATGTAAAATTGATTTCTGACCATTAGTGATTCAAAGTATAGTGAGTATAAGAGAAGAGATAAAAATTTGTGAAGGTTAATCTCTTAAACCTATGAAAAGAAGAGAAATGTAAGGAGTTTGGTCTTTACCCATGGAAGAAGATAGACTCCGAAAAATAGATGTAGGTCAAGTTTTGACCGAACCACATTAAAATCTATGAACATCTTTACTCTTATCTTTTCTATTACATTTAAACTTAATTGTTCTTAATTAATTCACAGAAAAATAAGATCATATTCTTTTAATTTTCTCTTACTCTAAATTAGTTGAAAATAACTTACAAGTAAAGTATTTAAATCAAGAATTCAGTAATTACACTAATTCACCCCTGCTTAATCATAATATATAAAAGTCGGGAGAAAATTATAAATTAAGTTTCATATGAATATCTGAAATTGAGAAGGATAAATGAGATTTTGTATTTTTCCCTAACAATTATTATACAATGCTCACCATAAATAAATAAAAAAGTATGAATTCATTACTTAAGAATGTTTGTGGCTTACCTATTATGTTTATGATTGAAATAGTTAAGAGTAATTTATGGAATGATTCTACATCCGTCGTGAAATGGCTAACGTTTTAAAATCAATTTTGACAAATATCGTCAAGGATTAAATTGCCAAGGCAAATGACAATGATCGATATTACTATGATGTCTTTCCTCGAACAGTTATAACAGATTTAAAGAAAAAAAAAGTTATTTATGTCGATGTTTTGATATTTTAAAAATTTTATGTTCTCATATTTTGGCAGCTATTGGGGTATAGGAATGGTGAGATTATTATGGAGCTTACACGTATACGAAGACTTATATTGATAAAATATTTTCTACAAGAAGTAAATAATATTGGATCTGACGAGAATAGGATTGTATCATTTTTACCTCCAAGAAATATGGTGCCGACAGATAGGAGAAAAAAAGAAATAAATCAACACATAATGGGAATAAACAGAATAAGTGTTTAAGGGGCCAACAATTTTGATATAATTGTCGATCACGTAAATTCTCACCTTCATCATTAGCACGAATGATTTGACATTTAGATAGGTTTTTTTTTGGGTGGAGCACCTTCTTTTTAAAATAATATTAAAAATTAAAATTTCAAAGCAGCTTAGTGCAAACTTAATTTTAGTGACTTATACATTTGTAGCGTAATATGTTTTAATATATTCTAACTATTTAATCGTCCAAAGTTAAAATAAATTCTATTGGAAGTAAAAGTTTCAGTAGATACATGGTTTGTTTTACATATTGATGATTTTATGAAAATTTTAGATGATTTGGACTAGTCTTGGTATGCAATACACTATTTTTGAATTAACCCAAAAATTACTACATTGAACATTAAGAAATATTTTTTTAAAAAAAATTTAAAAGCCATTTCATGTGTCTAAGATATTTGGGTGGAAATAAAAAAATTAGAGAAATTAAAAAAAATGACACACTATGTAAATGCTTAATAATTTAGAAAAATATGAAAAAAATTCTTCAAAATAGAAATATTTTTTTTTAACCCAGATTTTTATCACAGATATATTTCATATGATTTGGACCAGTCTTAGGATACGACACAGTGGTTTTTGAATTGACCCCCAATATATATATATATATATATATACATCAAATCCAAAGCTTCCATGAAAATTTTAAACAATTTAGGCTATCAAAAAATATTTTTCAAACTCAAATTGTTATCACAGCTTTTGGACATATTTTGAATCTCAAATGTCAAAAATCATTGCATGTGTCCATCATCTTTTAGTAAAAATAAAAAAAATTAAAAAAATTACACTATTTTGATGCTAAATAATTTTAAAAAAATAAAAATAGAAAAATAATGACATAGGTTCATCTCGGATAAATCCAAAGCATTCATGAAAATTTTAGATGATTTAGATCAGTCCTAACATGTAATACACTATTTTTAAATTAATTAAAAAATCAATATATCGAATGTTAGAAAATACTCTTTGAAGCCAAATTTTTGTCACAGCTTGTGAACACATTAAAAAGCTCAAATGTCAAAAAAAAAAAAAACATTACATGTGTTTATGATATCTTGTTGCAAATACTTGAAAAAATAATGATTACAAATTCGATAAATATAAAAATTTTATAAAAAAATTCAGATAATTCAAAACTATTACTGGTGTCGTCGACGTCGGCCCCTCTCGCTCATGTTCTTCTGTCCGCAGGTTGAGAGTAGTCGGAACAAAGCATCCTCGACGTCCTCACCCCACCTCGGAACTGATCTCCATCACAGCAGTCCGCTCTCTCTCTCTCTCATGTATTTGTCTGTTTGCTTCTTCAGGTTTCGCCTTCTTCCTCTGCTTTCGGCCGTGTGGCTGCTGCTTCATCCTCAAGTCCCCGTCGTCATCCCGTCGCCTTGCTGCTCGGGACAGCCACGCACCGCAACCACACGGCTCCATGTGAACTTCACGTGATGTCACACCAGGCACAGAGAGAGAGAGAGAGCGAGAGAGAGATGCGAACAGCAGTCACCATTCCAATCGATCCCCCTGTGGGTTGGAAGACGAAACCTCTCCGTGTCTTGTCCGTATGAGAAGGAAGATGACAACACACGATCATTATTCCTGGGAGGGAAACGGGAGCGAGTGAAGGGGGGTTGACTGTGCCAAAACGTTGCACGTGGAGGGGGTGGTGGTGTAGCACTTCCACGGTCTTTGTCGAGTCCATCACCGTTCCAAGAAGGATGGCTCCATCTCCCCTAGCACATATTAATTACTCAGTTATTATTATAAGCTAAAAACTAATAATCTTTTAATCTTATTTATTATTCCGACAGTGTTGACTTGGAATATTGTTTCACCACCTAATAATATGCCTTCCACAAGTCTGATGGATGCATCATTCATTGTCCGTCTAATTACAACGATCGATGATGGGAGATACTGATTTGAGAGGCATTACCAAAACCCTGAGAGGGATTGTTTTCATGTATTACCAAAACACTGAGAGAGGTTGTTTTTTTCATGCATGAATTCTAAAGCTTTTTTTTTTTTCTTCTTCTTCTTCTGTAACTTCTAAAGATTCTATCTATCACACATATTCTTCTCTTCTCCATCAACATTGAACCTTAATTATCATATATTTTTTTTCTTTTTTAAGCTCCCTTTTATGTTAGGGTATCTTCCCCAAAAACATTTGATTTTATTAATCTCAAAATCGTGGTTAAATGGAGATGGAAATATTAGTTTAAGCCCTCCCTCAATCGACGTCAGTCGCTCACGTGCTCTGCATGCTGTGAGCAGCTGACTCCGCTCTGTATTCTTATCAGGAGCTGACGGACATACGAGAGACGTGCAGCCAAGATGGTGTGTCTTTGTCAGTCGTCTTCCTCCTTTTGGTAGCTCCAGGCACTGTACCGCCATTCCTGTGCCTATAATAGGGAAACAGGAGACCACCTCCTTATCTCTTCTTCTTGTTCCTGGAAACCTGTCGTGTCAGAAGAGCAGGAGCTGTGGCTGGTTCTTGGAGTAATACTCTTCCGGCTGAACTGGTAGGTGAGCAGAATAATGGTCTCACTTTGCCAATTGGATCTCTTTCTTTCTGTGGATTCTTGGCGTTCTGTTCCTTCTTTTCTTTGTTTCCTGACCGAATTTGTGGTCTGAGCTTCGTGGATTCGATGGACGTTTTAGGTGGTTCTTCAAGGAAGTAGCAGATGCGTGTGGGAAAATTTGGATCTTTCTTCTTCTCCACTAAAAAACATGGGATCATCGTTGGGTGTGATTGATTGATCTCAGCTGGTTATACCTTCTCACTGAAGCTCGCGGCGGCGTTCAAGAACAATCCCTCATGCCTCTGTCGGAACTCTACCAGATGAAACTGGTGAGGCAGAAGCAAGAAACCACACAGTCCAAGATGGCAAGTGTCTCCTCTGATCTATTCCACATGTAAGTACATCATCTCCTTGTTGTCTTCCCTCTTGGGTGGAGTGGTATACTCTGGTAATCCAAGAATTTCCACTGTAGACCTGAGGATGAGTTCGGTGAGGTTGTGTTGGAGAACGGCCAAATCGTGATGCAGAGCCAGTCCAGTAAGCAGAGGAAGAGAGCTCGAGAGAAGGATGGCAAGGGGAGTGGCAGATCAAAGATTACTCGGTTTTGTGAGAAAGATCCTTCGAACGCTGGATCCAATGTTGCTCGTGAGGATGGTTTAGTCCCATGGATCCACGAAGGTCTCGAGAACGATTACGGTGATGAGTTCTTGGGGTTCGGTGCGGTTCCTCCTGCTGCACACAAGAACCGCATGGCGGCAGGTCGAAGCCGCTGCTCAGCTCAAGAAGGTAGAACGCCTAGCAATGTAGCACCTACGGTAGCAGAGAGCGACGCAGGTGCCAGTGATGCAGCCCAAGGCCATCATTGCAAGGTTATTGCGGTCATGGCGAGTTCCAAGCAGATGCAGCAGCCGAGTGGAACGACGACGACCCTGATGAACTTCTCCCATTTCGCCAGACCTGTAGCGCTCGCCAAGGCCTGTCTCCGGAATGGTGGTGGTGGTCGTGGTGGATTGAGAAGCGTAGAGAAGCTCTCCACTCTCTCGAGCAGTAATCCATTCGCCTCAACCCCGATCCAGAGGTCTAATGGCGTCGAGGACGTTCAAAGGGGGGCATCAGGGGAGCCATCCTCAACCATGATGTCTCTTCGAGAAGCCGGCTTGGGTGAACAGCCTACACCTAGAAAGATTCCTGAAGCAGCTGCTGCTTCGATGTGTTCCGGAAATTTCGCAGGAGCAGGATTGAATCAACGCAAACATGGTGAAAGGACAAAAGAAGGCGAAGGAGAAGAGTCGGAATACAACAGCGAGGTAAGCGAGAGATGAGCCCACGTAAAAAAATTCTCGCTTATTTAGCTTCTTCTTCTTCTTCTTCTTCTTCTTCTTCTGATCTCGTTGACGCGCTTCTGTGTAGGATGTCCAAGACGAGTGGGTGGGCATCAGGAGACGCAGCAGAACGAAGAGAAGTCGCGTTGCCGAAGTCCACAATCTATCGGAGAAGGTGAGTAGATAAGGCCACAAACAACATGCGATCTCAGCTCCTACTACATCCAGTCTGAGCTGCTGCTCTCCATCTTTTTTGTCCCCAGAGGAGGAGGAACAAGATCAATGAGAAAATGCGTGCACTGCAACAGCTTCTCCCCCACTGCGACAAGGTAATTCTCGGCTGCATTATGTCACAGTAATCTACTGAGTTAGAAGACTCAGCTTTGTTTGATTTGAAATCTACGAAGGTGGACAAAGTTTCAGTGCTTGACGAGGCCATCGAGTACCTGAAGACTCTGCAGCTGCAAGTGCAGGTAAAGAAGGCTCCGTCTGTAGGTGTGTGCCTACCAAACAAAAGTGTTTGTCTTCACACGTCTCCTCACAATTCAACTCTGCTGTGCGACGCAGATGATGTCGATGAGAGGTCGGCTATGTATGCCACCCATGGTGTTACCTCCGCCTGCGATGGCTCATCTCCCGGGCGTCGGGATGAGGGTGTACGACATGAACTGCGCCCCTGGCTTTCCCATGGTCGCAATTCCACGGATTCATCCGCCGCAGTTTCCTTGCGTTCCTGCAATCCCTGCACTGTTCTGTTCAGTACATGGCCAGGGATTTCTATGAAGACCAATTCCTTGGCTGCTGCTCCGGCACATGAACACACTGCTTCTAAGATTTCTGCTACTGAGATCAACACTTGATCCTCAATTGTGGTAACTACTACACCCCTGTGGAATGGTACTCTAAGCACTTCACCTCTTCCCTTCCTAACACTGCCATGGCGGAAACCGACTCGTCTGGCCCTTGGCCCTTGTAGGCCAACACTGAATCGTGTCATGACATGCCAACAACATTTAGTTGCATCAATATCAAGATGATCTATTTTGTCATCATCGGTTTTGTTGGTATCTAGGTATGCGATCGTCTATCTCGATCTCGTGGGTCCCGCTGGCACCTATATGCTCCCGCCGTGTCTCATTATGTAATTACAACATAATCATATTCATGTAGACTCGTTAATAAACGAAAAAAATTATATGCTCGTAACTCCTAATAATAATAATTACACATATGCACATCACAACATAGGGTCTATAATAATCCGTTCATATCATACATTACATGTGTACATCATCATGTAGAACGATTAGATAAATAATATTAATTACTTAAAATTTTTAATTAATTATATTTTTTAAATTTAGGATTATAAAAAAAATTTTGATTTATGAAAGATATTTTTAAAATTTATACAAAAGCATAAACATTAAGATTTATTAAATTTAGAAGGGCAAAATCATATTCTCTAAAGAAACCTTAGTTCCCCTTTGTTGCCTTCCAACGTGCGATCGTCGTTGCCCCTACACAGGCAATCGCTATTGCGGTGGCACCTCTATCGTAGGTAGGGCGATCGTCGCCTCTACCTGTAGGCGGCTTGCCCGCAGGTGGCCACCCTTGCAGTGGTCACCCTTGCTTGTAAGCGGCCTACTCGCGGGGCTGTGCCCGTGGGTGATTGCCCTTATAGGTGGCCTGCTCACAGGCCATCACCCCTACTAGCAACTTACATGTAAGCGATATGGTCGCATGTAGATAGTTCTTCAAGCGTAGTAAGGACGAGTAGAACAATTCAATGCGATTCAACACAACACACGTAGTTAATAAGCCAATCATCACACGATGAGTCTGACTCTAATACCACTGTTCGAAAATCTTATTAGAAGCATCATATGTGCAGCATAAAAATAAAATAAAAAGGTCTCCCACATTAGTCAAATCATCGTGCAATGATTGGTGCATAAAATATCTTAAAATCGAAAAATTTACACGTTGTGTGTTAGATATTTTACTTAGGGAGATCTTATATCCCTGAAAAATCTAGATTCATAAGTATAGATGATGATGCTAGATGTCTACCTCTCTAGCATTATCAAAACGATAGATGCAGCGATGACACTCCTCATATCGCTATGGGATCTCACTCTTTATGTGTAGCACGCAAGATTTGTCGCCCGAGGAGGAAAGGAGGCTGAAGAGAATAGGGGGGGTAGCCACTAGAACCTCTAGTGTATGAACACTTTAAGCCCTCTCATATTTCTAGGAGTCTCTGTCAACTTAACCCTAATGGATCCTACTCTATTAGGTACTAAATCTCTATCAAACTACCCAAGTCTCTTATATTAGTGGATCTTTATCCAATAATCTCTTATTAGCTCTTATTGGATTTCATCCATATGTAATAATAAAAGGGATTTATCCAATAAAACAGGAACTCGGTAGATATCTCTATCTTAACCTCTACTCAAAGCAACATTCACCATAAGTGTGTGACCTTTTATGCCCAATATCGAGTTGGTCATGTGTTGCACCTATCAGAACTTCTTCTGACTATTGAATTATTATCTCATAACAATTCGCTCAACTCATTGACTATAGACGTACTAGGTCACTACGTCATAGTCCATAGACGGTATAGGGAATCAAATCCATTGGACTTGTTTGTCTATAATTATCGTGTATCTATAGTTCCTCATCTATCTAATATCTCAAAGATTATATATTGGGCATAGTACTATCAAACCTTATATGAAATTCATTTAAGTCTTGCTCTAATCGGATTCTCCCGAAGAACTTTCTTAATCTGAATGACCATATCAGGGATTTGACTAAGCAAGAACACACGGGATATTTCTCTCGTGATACATAGAGCAGACGATCTTTTATCGACACTTAATTGCCTTCTTAAGGTTGGCTACCAATCCCAATAGTCGGTTATATTATATCTAAAACTTTCAAACCTAAAAGTTGTTAAAACCTCATAGGATTCTAAGCTTAGGTTGACCTCTGCATGGGATTAGCCCTCCTTGGAACTCTATAGGGGTTCCTCCCTCCTTGGTAGTTGGTCATAGAGTTGAGAAAATATGTATTGATTGCTTTAAAAAAATAGTGTCTCAAAACCCTAATTCTTGATTAGACTCATACTCCATGAAGACTCATCCCTAATGGAAGACTCTAACTCCTAGTGAAACTCATACTCCAAGTAAACTAAAACTTCAACTCCTAATCGAACTCCTACTCTAAGTGAAACACTCTCATCTCAAACCCTAGCTGCCCCTCTCAACCTAAGACAACTTCCCCTTATCAAGGTGAGCGGCCAATTGGGTTGATTACAAGCTTGAGTTGGTTAACTTCGACTTAAATCCAACTTCAACTAATAATCAGATTCTAATTCAACCGAATCCTAACCCTACTAGGATTTAGGCTGATTTATTACAATGAACTCAAATCTCCTCCTAGCCGATCTAATGTCAGGTCTAGACCGGCCAACAAAGCCCAATATAAGGATTTGACTTAATCGACTAGCAAGAAACACCGAAAAAATGCAGCGATATATTTTTACCTCTAAAGTTCAGTAGTTTGGATGTAAAAGTTTTAACAGTTTGTATCAAGAATTTTTATGCAAAACCCAAAGGAAATCCGCTGATAAGCAACGCCAAAGCTGTCGTAAAAATACGTAAAAGATTTGGTAGTAAAATAATGGTAGTAAGATCAAAGATAAGGCAGTAATATGCGATTGAAATTTGTAGCATAACTTTCGTCATTAAGATGGTAACTTAGCAAAGACAAGTTTGTGCAACGTAGTAGGGTAACACTTTTTCTTAATTTTTAGATTTAGGATAACTAAATTATAGCAACAGTAAGGTAGATTATCAAAACCTTATACAATTTCTTGTGGGGACTACAAGGATAATCTGCGGCAGTTTTGATGGCAACGGAGTTGGCGACGATCTTAGCAATTATGGGAATTACTTGGGCGACTAGATGAAGATGATGGGTGGTTGTGGAAGGGCAGCGAAGCATCAAGGAATGCTACTATGATATCAAGTATTAAAACCCTTGTGGATTCTAAGCCTAGGGATTAATCTATATATGAGATCGGCCTTTTGAAACTTTATAGGGGTTCCATCCTCTAAAGCATTCAGCCAAGGGTTGAAAAAAAAAAGATTGATCTATTAACAAGAAAGAAGTGGTGGCTACATATGTTTATATAGAGTCTCAAAACCCTAACTCCTAATAGGACTCCTACTTCTAATAGACTCTATCTCTCATCAACTCTTAACCTGTAGCCAACTAGTGTGGTCGGAGACTATAGGGGACTTATACTCAATTTAAACTCTTCCCTAACCCTAGTCAACCTCTTCAATTAAGGGGAGTGACAGCTAGTTTAGGGTTACACGACTCATGACTCTCGTGCCATAATAAATTTAGGACCCGACTCAGCTAGGGTCCTTATAGGAAGTCTTGTTCGTGTAGATGGATCGCCGAGTAGGGGAGAAAATCGATAGTTGAGAGAGGAGTGATTGATGTCGTCGGACAACGAACACTTCGGGGTAAAGAGTGCTTTGCTAGTGAGGAAGAATGGGTGAGTGCTTTAAAGGAAGTGATGGACAGGAAAGGGATTAAGAATTCTTGATAAAAAGAGGATTTGCGGGAGGTGCGAAGAGTTCTCGACGTCCAAGATGGCTCGATGGACCAAAGCCTCAATACATTGCAACTTGAGAGGTTAGACAACGAGGATGCCACAGTAAGAGAGGACATATAGGAAGAAGACCTGAAGCTGAATATATGACATGATGTATCGATTCTGAAATCAAAACTAGGGCTCGCATTGGAAAAAGGAGAAGCTATTAAGGAAGAACAAAAGGTCATAAAGGACAAGGTCAATATGCTGAAATATGAAGCGAAGAGAGCTCGAGGAAGATGAAGGTACTGTGGATGACGAGGAAGAGAAGGCAATGGGAAAGAGGAAGCAATGGAAAATGAGAATGATTTTAGAGAAATAAGGAGGCGATTAAATGTTAAAATGGTCGCGACAGATGAGGCTGTTGAAGAGCTAAAGGTTGAGAAGCCAAATAGAGATGAGGAGGACGCAAAGGTAGATGGGGTTCCAAGAGAGAATTTGATTGCTAGTAGAGGTAGTGGAAATGAAGTCGAAGCAAGAGAAGGTGAGGGGAAACCGTGACATGAGAGGATGAGAAAACAAGAGGGAGTAATAAGGAAGTTCATAAGGGCCACAACCATTGAGAGAGTTGAGAAAGTGGTAGTATATTAGCAAGTGTTACGATCGATAGATTATTGTCACCAAATAGCGAGGATAAATTCTTACTCGAGATTAGAGGAGCTCTGATACCATGTTGAATTAAGAAATATATTATAAAAGATAGATTTTATTCATTAAGAAAAAAACATATTTATACAAGTTTTGATAGAAAAATTTTTCTCAATCATGTACTTAAATCATCTCCTAGTATTTTGGTGCAAGAGCTAACCTTCCCTTCCCAAATGGACTCTATTGTTGTGCAAGAACACATGGCCATAGATTGACTGCAGTCTTTGGTCTTCCTCCCCACATGAAACCATGAGAACTTCTTCCTCTCCTCGTTGGCTACCAGTAAAGAAAAGCTCATATTTCCTCCACCTACACCTACTCGAAAAGCTTAACAAAAGCCTATGATGATTCCATTCATCTCTCTCTCTCTCTCTCTCTCTCTGTAGGGATTGCTGTAGGAAACAAAAGAGAAGCCACGGTCCGATGTGTACAGTCTCTGTGTCTGCCATGTGCACGAAGGCAACTTACACTACTCTCCTCCTCTCTCCCTCTTCACCAGAGAAGCGATGAGAGGGACCGAACCAACGCACACCTTTCCATCCAAACTTTTCATGCTGTCACCATAACAAAGATACGATATCTCCATCCACACAAACATCACAAAATAGAAAGATTGTTGTTGGGATCGAGTTATGTGTTCTTCCCCACCCAATACATACAATCATTGAACTCATCGATCCATTGCATTCAGTCATGGCTCACACGGTGTATATTTGTATGTATTCCTCCTTATTTATGTGTTGGAAGAGACATCACTGTGCGCATGTGTTGCTTCCTTCCTTTCACAGAGAGGCATGGCTGATGCGATCTGACAGCGATAATGACGTCCTCGTCAAGCTCCATAGATCGCCATCGCCGCCATGTTGGTCATCATCATCGTAATCATCATCATCATCATCATCATCATCATCAGCGTGCACTACTCTTGCTGATGAGTGAAAGCCAACGCCGGAGTCGTCGTCGTCGAGCGGTTTCGGTCCCTCGGACGGGCCGTTGAGCTGGGAGGCAAGTAGCCGGTCGAATGCAGCCCAGTCGCCGCTGCCGGTCTCGGCACGGTGGGCGCTGCCCATGTCGACGGCCACTGACATCCCGTAGCTCGTTTGGTCGTCGCAGGAGTGATCAAGAGGGAAGCTATTTGGGAGTGGCGTGATGGTGGGGCTTCCGGGACCAGGAAGCTTCATGAACATCTCCTGCAGACCACTAGATGAGGCGATCTCGATCGGCCTCAGGTACTCGATGTTATGACTAGGACTGTTCGTCGTCGTCCATTGGCTTTCTCGCTTGCATGAGCGACCCATGTATTGCAGGATCTGATCCAATGCGTCGTCGCCGCTGCCCGGGTGGTGCAGCAACTGGGTCTTAGCATCGCTGGTTACGGAGGAAGAGTTGTTAGGGCTGTCAATGGCCTTGTGGTGGTTCTTCTTCTTGAACACTCGGCAGACCACCCAGGCGTCTTCTTGGTTTGTCCCTTCTCCCATAGAACTTGAGGCCTGAATGGTAAAGGAAGCATCAGAGAGCATAGAATTGATGGTGTAAGCAACAGGTCTACTCCATACGTACGTTGGAGTGGGAGATGAGGTGGGAGTGGTCATCGAGCCGGTACTCGTGCATGATCCAGTCCGACTTCTGGCCATGCGGCGCTCGGCCTCTATAGAACACCAGCGTCTTCCTCATGCCGATCCGTGTGACGCTGGAGTAGATCACCTTGTCGCGGCCGGTGGCCTTCCAGAAGCCGGCGGCCGTGGCTCGATTGGTTCGGGTGCCTGTCGGGTACTTCTTGTCCTTGTGGCTGAAGAAGTACCAGTCGTTCTGCGGCGTCGACCCGATCCTGCACTTCTCTGAGTCCCCAGCCATGTAAATGAGAGCAAGCGCACGCTCCAAAGTTAAGGAGGAGAACGCAACGAGTAACACGAAATGTTACCTTGGATGTCCCATGGTTCCAGCTTATTGAGATCAACGTCTCGGATGACGTCCAGATCGATCTTCTCGGACGTAACCTTCTTCCTCAGGTAGTAGTTGAGGAGCTCCTCCTCGGTGGGATGGAAGCGGAAGCCCGGTGGCACACAAGACTCGGTGTTCACTGAGATGCTCATGTTTCACGGCTCGACGGATATTGAAAGAAGCTCTCAGTCTCCAATGGGGCAAACGAAGCTTATTTATCTCGGCACGGACTCGAGGGAGGGCAGAAGGAGGACAAATGGAAAGGGAATCGCTACATGATTCATTAATATTCTTGGTCTTGGTGTTGTTGTTGCCGGTGGGGTTAGTGCTGCTGGATCAAGAGAAGAGCTACCCACCACCCGGTGAGAGAGGGGAATGGAGATATGCTCAAGAGGTGGTCCGTAAAGTGAGAGAGAGAGAGAGAGAGAGAGAGAGAGAGAGAGAAAGTGATGGAGCAACGGGGCGGGGGGGAGAAGGCCACATCCAAAGCCATGACAACTGACCTCAAAAAAAGGTCTTGTAAAAGCGCAACCGAAACTACCGCCATCGCTGGAAAGCGCCCTCCCCTTGATCTCCTCCTCCACCTCTTCCCTCCTCCTCCGTAACCACCCCAAACTCGACTGCTGTGATGGCAGTAAAACAACTCCGACGACCACACGAACTAGAGAGAGAGAGGACGGGTTGGAGAGACGGAGTTTTCAGGGGCCCCGCGACCAATGGAAATCACATACCTAATGCAATTAAGTATCTTTACTGTGCATTCCTCAATCATCAGAGGCATCGCCCGGTAACCACTCACATACAAGATCGAGGTTCGATTACGGAAGCATGGAGTGACTTACTTGATGCTTCTTTACGAGACACGTTGTCGCTGGGTGTGGTCATCTGGCGCGCCTCGTCCTCGCGGGGAAGGGGAAGGGGCAGGGGAAGGAGCAAAAGAGAAGGAGAGAAAGCCACGAGAGGGCCGCGTCGGGACAAAGTCTCATATTGGCGTCATCCAGTTTGGACTCGGCATGAAGCATTACGTCGAGCAGGTTATGTGCTCATACATTACCTTCATGTATCATCTTCTTCACTCGAGACAGAGAGGTGGCGATGATAACACTTGTGACATGTAATGCTAATCCAAGTGGAGGCAACTTCGCAGACGGCCAAATCGTGTGCTCCCTCTAATAATGGGAATAATTCCCACAGTTAATGGCTAAGCAATTGACAGTGCAACCAATTGGTTTTACTACACGTCGCAGTTGCGTGTTGGTTACCTGAGCATGACAACAGCTTTTACTCACCTTTAACATTAATGATTATTTTAAAGAATATATATTTATTTATTTATTTATACATATAACTAATTCAACCTAAAATTATAAGTTTATTATCATTATACCCATTTTTATATGTAATTTAAAAAATTAAATAAATCGATTGTACTCTAATATATTAATCAAATACATTCCCGTATTATCATTATTCATCAAATATATCCCATGAATATTAATACAAGGATATTATATGGTAGAAAAGTCATGAAAAAAATTAGTCTTCAACTTCTAGTATTGTTTTAATTTATTTTATACTTTAAACTTGATTGATGATGATTTTTATTTATTATACACTTAATTGATTTAAATAATTAAAAATTAATCTCCTAAAAATCTTAACATGCAGTATTGTAACTAAATTTTCGTAGCAACTCTCCTAAAACTCGAACATATCTTATTTATAATTAATCACATAACCTTCAAAGAATAATAAATATAACTAATTGATTAAACTACCACAAAATTAGAAACCTTACTAATTAAACATATCATACAAACATCTAATGCGCCCAACTACTAGTAATCCAATAATTATGTCAAGTGAAATGTATATCAATAGTAATCCATCTCATATACCTAACTTATGAACAAAAAGTGAAATACATGTAAACATAAATAGTCAACTACTACTAATTATTGCCCTAACCACTTCATTCTTTGGGTCTTGCTTCAGAATGAGCTTGCTTCTTCCTTTTATCTGGGGAGAATTTGCATTATCTTGCTATAGTTTTGATATGTATCTTAGTTGGGTGTCGTTCCTATATTAAAGATCATTTTCATAAAGTTAGTTTCAATTATCAAAATATATGATAATTAGTAGTATTGTTCAAAATGTACCTGTGATTGAGATTGAGACACCAGTGGTGGTTAACTTGGGCCTGGTTCCAAGTGGGTTACTTCTATTGCTTCAGCTTACTTCAATGTCATCTTATGTCGCTTCATCCTATTTGTAGATTATTGACAACGCGTTGCACGTACGAGATTAGTTATGTTATTTTTGCATCGATGAGTATTATGTCCTTATTGTCTACATCACCCATAATTGTTTGGGTGCTCCAGTTTTGTTTTCATTTGTGATGGTTGCCCCTCACCATCAGCCTATGTTCTCGTCTTTTTGGGTCGACCAATCCTTTTGTTAAAATGTGGTGGCTCGATAGGGAACCCACAATCGGAAGGCAAATCATCAATATTTGTAAGTGACAATCTTTAGTAAAGGATCCATAAATGGATTATAATATTAAAATAAAATATATGATAGATAAAAAAGTTATCTAACCACGCATTATGTGAACTCTCCGGTTGTAGCATTTCTCCCACCTATACTTATGGTAATAAGGATCTATGTAATATTCTACGGCTTGCCTCTGAAAATATATAGCGACTATGGCATGCTAACAAGGAATACTTGTGAGCCCCATCTGTTGCAATTGCAGAATCGTTCCCTTAGCCTAACGATGTATCTTTTTCCAGCAAAATAATCCACCTCAAATACATCATCATCGGTATGAATCGTAATCCAATCTTTGTATCGCTTCTTATCTTCATCTTCAATATTTTAGGGCATATACCATGATAATTATCCTCTATTTTGACTCTTTGGGTCTCAATTCTCTTTATCATCATTCTCATACTCATCTTTCACATGGTGATAATCAGTTGGTCCTATGTTTTTAATATCCAAGGATTGAATGTCTCTGCAATGCTATCGACCAACATGTCAGATTTGGGATGCCTAAAATCGGGGGAAAAAGTTAATGATATATTTTTTTTCATAACAATAACAAACAAAATATATGAAGGGCAATATACTCTGTAAAGTCGCTCCTTGACCACTGATAACTATCCTTTGCTACTAACCAATGATACGCATCCTCATTAACCTTCTTTATTTGGTTCATGTAGTAACCAAATTCCCTTTCAGTCATTAAGGAGGCTGCTTGCCACACGAGATCCTTCAAAACCCTACCCTTGAATTGCTTCTTGAAGTTCTCGTATATGTGGCGAACACAAATCCTATGGTTCGCACGTGGCACAACCTCTGAAAATGTCTCAATGAGCCCTTAAATTAACAATATACACAATATTCTAAGTAAGGTTAGTAAACAATTATAACTTATATCACTCAAAGCATGATATAAAAAGTAGTTTAAAATACCTTATGTTGGTCACTCATGAAATTCCAACCATGCGCCTCTCTTCAAGAAACCACTTTTAATTTTCTTTATTTTCTATGCTAGCTAGTGTCCATGTTATTGGGAACATCCCATCATTGGCATCTACTCCAATAGCTACTAATAAGACCCCATTGTAATGAGTCTTCAAATGACAATCATAAACTACAATTATAGGCCCACACCCCTCAATGAATCCTTGCTTATATGTAGCTAAATAGTAATAAAAACAACTGAACCTATTCCCATCATATGGATTAGTTCCAACCTTATATATTGACCTTGGGTTAGTCTCTAGGATTATAGATGCATAATCCCTTAGCTTGGAAAAGTGAAATATATCCTCACTACAAAGGATCTTTAGAGCTTTCCTCTTTGCACGATAGCATTTTTGCTCTATTACCTCCACATTAAATCTCCACCTCACATCATTCTTAAATGTATTATTAGGCCACCGTATGTCATCCTTCAATATGCCAAGATAATTCTTGGCTAAGAAAGAACTAGTAATCTGGTGATTAATATTATAGCGCCCGTAACTATGTGTTACTCATTGTCTTCACTTGAAAACAATTGAGTATAGGATTGGAGCTGGCTCTAATCCTCCACCTACACCCATCTATCATACAAACTATAACTACTCTAATACTTTCATTCTTCAAATACATGAAGTCAAAACCTTTTTATATATTGTACTCACGTAGATAACTCTGAAACCTCTTAACATCACTGAAGTAGTCATCAATATTTAGTGTAAGAGTCTCTCCAAAATTATGATCGGAGTTAAATTCCCTGAATGCAAGTTCGTAATGATCTTGACTCCTTAAATCCTTAGGAGGATATAAACTCTTTATGTCATCCTCATATTCATACTCCACCGTATCAATATTTGGAATGTTAATTTTGTAAACACATTCAATAATATCGATATCATCATTGCTCGATGAGTTATCATTGTCCTCTGTATCCTTTTTGTCTGAGTCATCGTCTTACGAAGTTGGAACGTCTCTTTCTTTGTGAGGTATTGTTGCATTGAACGAAATATTTTTGTGCATGACTTGCAACTTGTGTTGGGGTTCTACATACAACAAAGTTTCGAGCTATTCCACACTAGTCACCTTTTCCCAGTTTCTGAAGATATTCATCTCCGGTCCAAGGGACACCTGCTAAACGGTGCACTATTAGCATATTAGTTTTTTGAACTTAATACAAGACTTCAACAACGAAATCTAAACCTAAATTTTAAACATAAGAAATGTTCTATAGTTTATCACAATTCATAAATACCATGAAATAGATGAGACACATAACTTGAACCTTCACATAAACATATAGGGAAAAGGTAAAAATTTACATAGTACGTCAACAACTAAAAATTGAAATTCATTTCCATGAAGTCTTGCTAGTAGTTAAAGATATAGACATAAAGCGATATTACTCTAAATATTCATAAAACAAAGAATAGAATTATCGGACCAAGTATTCTCATATCATCATCAAGTAATTTGAGATGAGATGTCCTTCAGAAATTTATCCTACAAAATATTAAGATATGGTTCTTGAAGTCTTTCTACAGATACACCCCCTCCGTGGATTGTACATTTTTGGTAGTCTTATGGATGATGCCAGTATTTTTGACTGACTTGGTTGATCTAACAATGGGAAAATAACATGACCTAATATGATAGAAGCTCTTACCTCATCACTGCTCTCTAAAGATGAGAATCAACAAATAGAGAATGTCCGAAAAGATAAAACATAGCACTTGACCCAGAAAAAGCACACATATTTTTACCTTTAATTTATTTATTAATAAAATTATAGAAATCATAGATCTCAAGCAAAGAAAAAATAGAAAGACAGCAGAAATGCGAATAAACTAACATCGAAGAAAAAATAAGAAAGACAGAAAGACAGTAAAAAGGTGAACAAACTAACGTCGACAAAGGTTGACGTAGAAAGATAGAGATTGGAGTTGCAGAAACAAACGCCAAAGGTTAGAGAAGAAATAAAAAGAGATAAAAATTGATGAGGGCTTTGAAACTATTTAGTTGTAATCCTCAAATAAAAATAATTCTCTAAATTATTTTACATAATGACGTAACCTTATATCTAATAGAGGGGACGACATTAATATGAAATCGTAGTACATGAGATCACTTAGATGAGTTTTAAAGTACGGAGAGTGACTTTAATTTTAAGACATAATATAAGGGGTCAATAAGAATATATTATAATATATATATATATATATATGTTCAACTAGAAAATTTTCCAACTTATATATTTATAACTTAAGTATCAAGTATTAAGTTTAGAAGACTCAGATCTACAGTCAAAAATGTTGCATAAGTGTCTTTTTTAAGTTATATATATATATATATATATATATATATATATATATATATATATATAGTTTTCATCTTAGTTTTTCCTTCTACTTTGTTTGATCTGTTTAAATCTAACTAATTGTTAATATCTTAATGACATAAGGAGTGAATTAATGCTACAGTAAAGTATTATCAACTTTAAAATTTAATTAAAAATATTTATCATAAATATAATTAATCAAATATTAAGTATGATAAAAATTATGAATAAAGTGAATGATAAAAGTAAATAGGTAATCAGGAATAAAAACCATGCATTACAGAATGAATGACATATCATTTTATAATGATTCAGTCTTGTTAACTTAAGTTAACTCTTTATTACTCTATCCTTAAGATTACTAGCTTCTACTAATGATTTTCAGTAAAGATTAATTATTCTTATTATGAATTTATATTCTTAAGAAAACATTCTCACTAAATCTTTTATAAAAGACTTCTCACCTAATACCATCATGTATCATAACTCAACTCAAAGAGTGAAGAGTTAACTCATATAATACTCAGAGAGAAAGAGCTATTAATACTTTATGGACTCAAGATTAAGTGCTCCATTAACTAAATTCTAGTGAGGGTATTTATAGACTCCTAAAAGCTTTAAAATGAAGTTCAAAATTTAAATTTATTATATTTCCAGCAATATTATTGTTGAATTTGGATAATACTATCATCATAATATTTAAAATAAAATTAAAATTCTAGACTCTAGCAGTACTATCATCATTATAGGTGATACCACTATTACCCTATACAGTTTTAACAATACCATAGATAGTACCATCACTAAAATTATTGAGTAAGCACAAATGGTGTATATTGGATGACTTAGGTGGTACCACCACCTTTAACTACTTTAGGCCATGTGTTTGTCCTTCTAAGAGTCTAAATTCGACCTAATTTAAATTTCAACGACGATTATAAACTTTCATGAAAAGTGAGATTTTTTTTTGCTTGACTTATCAACTTAAGATCTTGAGTCATCAACCAATCATTCGATATATTTTAGAAGCTTTCGATATGTTTTTACTCATTTAGTATATTGTCATTCTTCTAGCACTTCATTTAGACCTTCAACACATCGCTCAATCTTTAACATATCGACTTTGTCATGACATTAGATTTTCTAGCATGGTATCTAATCCTTCTGACGTAATGTCTAAACTTTTAGTCTAAAGTTCGATCTTCGATATGTCAATTAATATTTTGGTTCGATATCCAATTTTTGATATGATAATCTTTCGACACACCATTCAACAACATATTAGTTTATCAAAATTTGGCTCGATATTTGACCATTTGATAGTTTAAATGTGTAGTCAAAGTGTTTTATGTATCACTTTATCCTAACAACATATTAGTTTATCAAAATTATTAATTAATTTTATTATCAAAATCTAGGAACTATGCACTTGGTTGGGAAAAATGAAAAATATGCATACACATATCTGATTAGGAAAAGAAATTACGGAAGATAGAACAGAGATAGACTTCAAGTATAAACTTGAAGAGGGACTAAAAAAAGTGTAACAGCTCTAATCATATAAAATTAGATAGAATATTTTTCATATCAGATTTGATTGGGAGGATATTCTCATTTAAATGTGATACTTATGTGGCAATTATGTTTGGGTTATCCAGGAGGGATTTAATTATTACGATTTTACGTGTCACATTTTAATTGGAAAAAATATTAAATATTGATTCAATTTGATGTCAAAATTTATTTAAATAAATAAAAGTTAATATTCAAAATTTAATATAATATACACATCTCTTCGATTATTTAGATCTAAATAATTATATTATATTCCACACATACTATTATCACTTTAAATATCTAATGTACCTCTTATCACTTTCACTGTAAAAGCTTAAATTTCGAGGAGCAAAATGATATTAATTTATAAAGCATATATATATATATATATATATATATATATATATATATATATATATATATATATATATATATTCACACTCTCCATTGATAGACACATTATTGAAGGATCAATGCTCCTCGAAGTCTACAAGTGAGATGAGAACAATGACATCAAAGTCATCAAGAATCGCCTTACCAGAAGAGGATCCAAACAAAGCGGTTCTACCTAAAACGCTAAGAGGAGGGAGAGATATGTTTAGTGTTTGCCAAACCAACCCGTATCTAACAACGAATCTAGTAGTACTAATCTCCTGAACAAGGAGGGTCGATTGGATTCTAGTGGTGGCCAAGTCATTGACCGCCTACTTTGACCACTTATGATCACAACCCTACACTGGGAAGCGGTCCGATTCCTGCTCACCATCGCCATGGGGTTTAGCATCACTCCAATGGGTTGATCGAAGTGCGTGCAGTCGACACTGGTGGCATCGAAACCCATGCATTTGTTCGTCGCCTATCGTTCGACGTAATGCTCCATACTCGAAAACGGAGAAGAAGAGGGTGTCACGTAGCTGTGCTCTCGCCATTGCTGGAGACGCCCAGATTCTGTGGCGTTGTTGGGGTTGAAGACGACGAGGTTGGCTGGCTCACGAAGGTGAAGACATCTCATTGGATTCATCATGTCCATTAATGTATGGCAAACACAGCGTGAACTCTCTAGCAGACTACTCCCTCCCTCTAATCCACACCACCAACTTCAAGGCTCTCATCTTCTCTAGATGCCGTTCTACTCCAACCCATCACAACCCCGCGCGAGCACACACACTCTCTCTCTCTCTCTGAATCTGTCGCTCATTTAAGACCACAGCTTTCTGTTCAATATATATATATATATATATATATAACCTATCCTTCGCCCGGCAGGGCTGCCCTACCGCCTATATATTTCGTACATACGCAAACTTTCCTGCACCTGACCGCACGCTACACGTCATTATATCAGAAGCCACCAATTACATTCGCCTCTCTCTCTCCCTCTCTCTCTCTCTCTCTCATGGTGGACAGAGTATCCAACTACAGAAATTTTTCACGCAATAAATGCACACGTACACATGATATATGTATAGGAGTACTGAGGCTCATGTGTTTGCGTTAATGACTCAGTGCGACATGAGAAAACGACGGAACACACTGCCCCAAGGTCTCACTCACTCTTCTCTCTCTCTCGCTTTGGACACGACAAATCTCATACACGTGTACAAGTATGTGCCACATACGTGACCTGAGATCTACCTCTTCTCCGATGTCACAAGGCCACTGTAACCTTGTTAGTCCAATTGAGTATTGAGGTCTCTCTCTGGCTTGCTCTTTAATGGAGTACTTCGTCGAGCAAAAACATCTGCTGCCATGGCTGTCAGCGAAGAAGGGTCAGAGAGGAAGAAGCGTCTTTTTTTAGCTGCCCACAATTCCGCTTACTTAGATGCAAAGCTGGGTTAACCTCCCCACATGGATTCCTGTAGCGGCGGGGAAGCTGTGGACCCGAGGAGACATTTCGAGCTCACTCACTGTGACTCGCGTCGTGATGCGGAGTCATCTTACTGTGACGACTGTCACGCTGCGGTCGATAAAAAGATTCTAACATCGATGGGTGAAAGCAAAAAGCGCTCGCGTTCTCTTCTTTCTTCTTTTTACTGTCGCTGCTGCGTCGCTGAGTTCGGCTTTACCTTTTGGGAATCGTTGGGTAACGGTGCAAATGCGAGAGCAGGGTGATGGGAAGGAAAGGGAGCAGCTCTTGGCTGACCGCGGTCAAACGGGCGTTTAGATCTCCGTCCAAGGACGCCGAGAAGAAGACCGCGAGGCGGCGAGAAGAGCCGGACCAAGAGGAAGAAGAGAAGGTAAGTGTCGCATGGACCCGTGACTGCCTCTGTGTAAATTGACCTTGACGCGAAGGTGTCATCTTTCTTGTTCTCTTCGGTGACCTCGTAGCACAAGAGGGAGAAAAGGAGATGGATGTTCCGCAAGTCGTCGGCGCAGGAGCAGCAGCAGCAAGTGCCGCAAACGAGGGCGCCTCCGCTGCCGGCGGTCACGCCGGAGCAGAGGCACGCCATTGCTCTGGCCGTGGCCTCGGCGGCGACGGCGGAGGCGGCGGTGGCGACAGCGCAGGCGGCCGCGGAGGTGGTTCGCCTCACCAGGCCTTCTGCTAGCTTCGTCAAGGAGCATTACGCCGCCATCGTCATCCAAACTGCCTTTCGAGGTTACTTGGTATGCGACTCTTCGCACTCGTCTCCCTCTCCCTTTCCTTTGGACTCCAGAGATGGCCTCTGACGTAGGCTTGGCTTGGGTTTGGGGTGTGCGGCGGAAGGCGAGGAGGGCGCTGCGGGCTTTGAAGGGGCTCGTGAAGCTGCAGGCGTTGGTGAGGGGGCACAACGTCCGGAAGCAAGCCAACATGACGCTGCGATGCATGCAAGCGCTAGTGAGAGTGCAGGCAAGGGTGCGAGACCAACGCGTGCGGCTGGCACAAGAGTCGTCGGCAGCGGTTTCCCGAGGTAGCAACAAGTCCTCCTTCAGCTGCGACACCTCCTTCTGGGAGTCCAAGTACCTCCAGGAGCTCGCGGAAAGGAGATCCATGGTAATTAACATGTCCCTATCAAAACCCAAACTTTCTTCGTCTTCCTCGTTGCGTGTGTCTTCCTTATTTGGTGGAATGAGCAGTCGAGGGACGGGAGTAGCTTCGCTGATGACTGCGACGACCGCCCGAGGACAATGGAGGAGATCCAAGGGATGCTGCAGGTTCGAAAGGAGGCTGCTCTCAAACGAGAAAGAGCGCTCTCCTACGCGTTCTCTCATCAAGTAAGCTAAAAAAAAAAAAAAAAAGCTTGCTTCCCCCTGGTTTCCTCTGTAACGTGACTGACATCGAATCTTTGGCCCATCGGAAAGCTCTGGAGATCGGACCGGAACCCCTCGCCCTTGCTCGACGAAGAAGTGGACGGCGAGGTGGCGTCGGTGGAAGAGAAGAGGCCGCACCGGTGGATGGATCGCTGGATCGCGTCGAGGTCCTCTTTCGATAACAGAGTAAGCAGCAGGGCGAGAGCCTCCACCGACTATCGGGATCCCATCAAGACCTTGGAGATCGACACCGCTCGACCCTTCTCTTACTCCGCCCCCGCCAATCCCCGCCGTCAGGCGCCGCCGCCGCCGCAGCAGCCCGTCGGACAGCACCCCTCCTCCCCCCTCCACCGCACCCACCTCCACAACTACCAAGCCTATTCGCCCGCCACTCCCTCGCCCTCCAAGACGCGACCTCTGCAAGTCCGCTCCGCCAGCCCCCGCTGCGGCCGGGAGGACCGGAGTCTTTCCACCGTCCAGACGCCGAACTACCATCACCACGCGGTGGCGTCGTCGTCGTCATCGTCGCGGCAGCACCACCCCGCGCCTTCGGGGGCTGCAGTGCCGAACTACATGGCGGCGACGGAGTCTGCGAAGGCGCG
The DNA here is from genome assembly GCA_021527575.1 of Ensete glaucum. Classification (NCBI taxonomy): domain Eukaryota; kingdom Viridiplantae; phylum Streptophyta; class Magnoliopsida; order Zingiberales; family Musaceae; genus Ensete; species Ensete glaucum. The sequence continues at coordinate 833,079 of CM038553.1, read as the reverse complement.
GGTGCGGTCGCAGAGCGCGCCGAGGCAGCGTCCGGGGACGCCGGACCGGGATCGGGGCGGCTCCGCCAAGAAGCGCCTCTCGTTCCCGGTGCCCGACCCGCAGGGGTGCTCGCAGAACCCGCGGAGCCCGAGCTTCAAGAGCGCGGCAGGGTGGTTCCCCGGGGAGCAGCGCTCGAACGTGTCCTCTTGCTGCAACGACAGTCTCGGCGGCGAGGTATCCCCCTCCTCGACGACGGACCTCCGGCCGTGGCTCCGGTGAGCAGGTGGCGCGGCTGTGGGCCCCTCACGCTCTGCCTGTGTTGTACCCCTTTCTCTTTTGTTTGTGCTGTTGTTGGTTTGGTCCTCTCGTGTCCCGGGGGACGAGAAAGGCTATCATCTCATGTGGTGGCAGACAAAGGCATGTGGGCGGGAAGTCTGCAAAGCTAAAAAAAGGGACGGCATGGCCGTGGGTTGGTAGGAAGGAAACAAGTGCGTGCACGCTGCACTGCGTGTGGTTTTGGGTTATTTTTGTGGTGATGGGAAATCATGGGAGCTGCAGTCACATCCTGGGCTCTTAGCACGCCCAATGAGGAAGAAGTAAAGAGGAAGAAGAAGAAGAAGAAGAAGAAGAAGAAGAAGAAGGGCTAATGGTTAGGGCTGTAATCGCGTCAGTGATGCTTTCAGGAACAGTTCTTTGGGTCGTGTAATGCTCGCCATGGTAATTGCTTCGCTTGCGGATACCGCCCAGTTGGGGGCATCAGTGTCGTGTGTGAATGACAACTGTCGGACGATGACTGCAGACTAAATATGACGCATTAAAGCAACAATTGTGTTCTACCATTTTTTTTTTAAATAACAATATGAAATGTAAATAATTTAACTAATTATCAATCATAATCTAATTCTCGTAAACCTCTTATTTCATTGATTGGCAACCTAATTACGTCCGTGTTACTCCTCGTTGTTACTCCTTCTTAATTCGAATGATGCCAATGCCATCAATATCGCTAGACGAGTTAGTAATAAGAATAAATAGCAAAAGAGGAAGCAATGATAAAAAATAAAAAAACAACATATGTAGAAGAAAGAGAATAAGTAATGTTTGATGTTGCTCAGCATAAATTTTTTCAAAAATAAAACCATTAATAATGATATTTATTTGAAATAATTTAAAATTTTAAAAGATATTTTTTACGTTCTTGGTTGAAACCTTTGATCATTAATCTAATCTTGTTTCTAATCATGATACATTGTTCATCTTATTTATTCCTAGAGACCCATTTAGTATCAATCACAAGATGATTACCTTATTTTTTTAAAATTTTTTATATATTGTCAAGACCCATAAGTTATCTTTGGGAGCATCATCAATATATGTAGGTTTAGTTAGAAATAAAAGGATAGTATATGCACAAATAAATTTTTAAATAAGGAATGGCTTTGAAGTAGATATATCCAAATTAATTTAGAGAAGAGAATTCTTATTCAAATTCAATATATCAAATTCAAAATCATCATCAAAATTATTTTTATTAATTTTGGAAGACTTATTAAAAATAATATAGATAGATTTCTTAATAATCAAAGTTCTTTTATCAAAAACTCGATAAGCTTTAGAAACAAAAGAAAATTTAAGAAAAATGATTGATTTCGTATCAAATTTTTCTATAACATATTTTTTTTATTTAAAATAAAATATTTACAATCAAAGACTTTATAATACAAGATGTTGGATCTTTTATTTATTGTTACACAATTCATTATGAGTTTTAGATAGTAGAGGTCCATGTTGATTTGCTACCCAAACTTTATATACAATAATATTTTATTTTATTAAAAATGCTAAAAATATCTTATATTCTTATAATTTTAAAGAACAAAAGCATCAAAAGTTTCAAAATAGAAATCAAAATCAATCATATTCATGATTAAAAAAAATAAAAAAATAATGACAAAGGTCAATTTGGTTCTCACACCAAATGTTAGAAAATTAAGATCATAATTAATGTATTTCGAAACCACTATAATACAAGTATAGAACGATTAATGCGGAAACAAAAAATGATGTAACTCCTGTCACTCACTGTTGTTGAGAATTTCAAACAATCATTCCTCTTAATTTTTTTTTTTTGATACTTATTGACTCAAAACTCTTTCATCAAAAACATTTATTACTACCAACTTTTCAACATTCAAGAATTAATTTGAGTTTGAAATATTTGGACAAAATTTTTAATGATAATGAATGAAAAAAAATAATAAGAATGATTTAAAAAATTAAAACGTTTAAAAATATTAATAAATAAAAAAACAATGATAATAAAATGAGGAATTTAATGAGAACGGTTATATGAAACACACGCTACTCAATCATAATCCGCCGCATCCCCCACGCTCGTCCCTCTCCTCGTCCTTCCTCCGTTCGAGGATGCTTCTACCTTCTTCCTCCTACCTTTGGGCCTCGAATGTGTCACTACTGGCCTCTAAGAAAAGCTACCAAGAAATGGTTTCAGAGCGAGGGGTGGTGCCGGAACGAGGATGAAGACGGGGGAGGAGGCTTCGCGAGGTGGGCTGAGGAGGGCAGCCATAATGTTGCCGTGGGGGTTGTGCTGCCCTATGTTCGTTTCCGAGCGGTAGTCCCCTGACGTCAAGGAAGGTGGTGGCGACGGTCAGTAACTAAGAGAGGGCATTGAGTTTGGGTTCGTTCGAGAGAGATGCATGGCAGCCAAAGAGATGAGATGGGTGATGATAAATGACACGATTTTTTTTTTTTTGTTGTAAATATCTTACAAATATAAGATATATATATATATATAAAACCATAATATTATTCCATGGCAATCATTTGGTGACACCACCCATTCTCATCTCCCACGATTTCCGCAATCGTCCGAACTTTAAAATCTAAAATACGAATAATATCTGAAGCTAAACTCATCATCGATCCAAAGGATAAAAACAAACTCAACAAACGTGCCTTGCCATTTCCTCCGCATTCTGCTCAACATCCGAACCATTCACAAACCAACCTCTCACAGATATATCATCGTCTCGCTTCTCTCTCGCAAGCGTTGACCGCCGAGAGATTGGAGATGGGAGACGAGGGAGCGGACAAAGTGACGCGGAGGACCAAGGACGACGAGGGACGCGTCCACTTCGTCCACCCGCGCAACGAGGTGTACCTGCTTCTGGTGGCGAGCAGCACCGTTCTGGTGCTCCTCAGCGTCGCCGCCATCTCGGTTTGGTTCGTCCAGGGGCGTAGGGACGAGGCCTACCGATGGATGGCACTGTACTCCATGTCCGTTCTATGCTTGGTGGCCTCGCTCTGGATCTTCCGCCTCATCCGTCTCCTCGTCCACTTCTCGCGCTTGTATCCTCGTCCCGGGCGTGCGCAGGTCCTCGTCAACCCGGATATCACCTCCCCCATCAACGACTGAGAGAACCTTTGGAGTTCCGACCCACTTCTTCTTCCTTCATAAGCTTCGCTGGCTATTTCCATGTCTTCAGCTCTACCCACACGCTTCTTCTCTTACTCTGAACAACTAGTTCACTCAAAAGCACAGATCACTCTCTCTACTGTAATGAGACTATGAAGGTGCTGTAACATGCTTTTATCTTGCTTTACTTGTGTAAGTATTTACCTAATTGACTTTGATGGTGGAGGAGGCTGCTTGTGCTCTCCAAAGTACTTTTTAAGACTCAAAAAGTGTTGTCACATTTGGATCGAACTGTCACCCTATTAGGACCCATCAACATGCCCCTAAAAATCCCATCGCCTCCCCCATTCCACGTTGCATGGCTTACCAAAATCTCAAGTTTACGTCCATCTTTCATCACACTGTTTGTTCGCTGGACCGTCCGTCCGATCCGTGGAAGCTTTGCGCGGAATGAAACCTCGTAGGAAATGAATGCGGAACGAGATATTTTCACCACAACGATCTTCTTCCTTTAGATTCATTGACATCGATTCACCGCAAACCATCTTTGGATTTGCCTAAGATCTTTGGAATTCATTTATCTCTCTCAGTGTTGAAGTCCAGCGTGGGGTATACATGAATCAATTGGGTTTCATTTCTATGTGTCATTTGTCCTCCGGAATTGCGCTCCGACGCCTTTCCTGCTGCTCCTCCTCTTCCGCCGCCGCCGCGGCCTTCCACTCCCGCTTTCTTCTCCTCTGGGCCTTTCCAGCTTCTCCGATGTTGCGGTGGAGAGGGCGCGCGCCTCGGCAGGTCTGCCAACCCGTAGGGCTCACCGCCGCTCGTACAGCGATCGTCTCTCTCGGTATCCTCCAGCCTTCTTCTTCCTCACTCACTCTCGGTCACCCGATTATTCAAGTCATAATTCGATTTAAATTACTCGAGCGATTAGGATTAGAAAAGGATTATGTATTCAAATAGGAAACAAAGTCGTTGGTGAATTATAACTTAGCTATAAATACGTCGGATATTTTAGGAAGTAAAATATGAAAAAAAAATACTTTAATTGCGTTTTTCTCTCATTGGAATTAAGAAAGAATGGAAGTATATAAATATAAGATACCGTAACAACATATTTATGCTTGAGTTAGAATTAACCAAATGTATTTATAACTATTTTATATGGTAAAAAATTTAATATTCCATATAGATTAGATAGGATAGTCTGACCTCGCATCAGTTTGTTGATATATTAAAAATTTAATATTTCGTATGCAAGATTACATGCGAAAAGAAAGTATCTTTTTCTTTTAGTTATTTTTTTTCAGTTATTATAAATTAAGCTAGTCTTTTTAATATTTATAATTTAATCATAATAAACCAATTTTCCCCTTTTTTTATTAATGGCAGCAGGACAGGAATTTTTGATATAAAGATATTCTTCTATTGCTCTTTTATTTGTTTTACTCGTCATTTATCATCATCATCATCATCATCATCATCAAGAAAGGGTGCTATCTATTTTCCATGTCCTCGTGCTCCATCCACCACTATCGCAAAACCTTCTCCCAAATGGTCTCCACCACCACCACCACCACCACCACCACCATCCACCGTAACTTGACCACCTCCTTTCATCCCCACCTGAAGCCCCATGTCAAGCACACCACCACCATCACATGAATAGATCTAGTAGATTCAACAACTAGTCCAAGTATACCTTTGGCTCTTCCACATGAGCAGATCATGCATGTTGTCCACAAGCCACTTGAGCTGCTATTTTAGTATCTCTTGAAACACTAAAACTTGGCATCTTTCATCTGCTCTAAAGCAAAATCTAGGCGCTGACACAGATTCCAACAGATCTAAACTTCATCAAAGAACAGAGATTACATTACATTCAAACTTCATCACAGAGATAAGGAGGCCAAGAAGGTAATAATGGTGGATGCGAGGCAACCAAGTTACGACAGTAGCGACGGCTGCCGGCCGGGGACAACGTCGGTGATGGCGAGGTGTGAGATCAAGGCTGCATTCTCTTGGCGGAGGAGGAGAGCCTTCTTCCTCAGCCTCCTGTTCTCTTCCATGATGCACCTGTTCTCCAAGTAGAGCTTTAGGTTCACCATCCGCAGTACCTTCCGGACTCTCTTCTTCCTCCTCTCTAACCTGTGTGTACAACCAATTCTGCTTCTGTCGATGCTGGATTCCAAATGTAAAGAATACTTAAATCAGAAAGATACACAGAATACATGTCACCTCATCCTGGTGGTCTCCAGGCGGCCAGGAAGAGGAGGAGGAGGAGGAGGAGGAGGTCTGATGGCAGCCGAAGTCTTGGAGCACATCTTTAATCCAAATGGATGAAGGGAGATGAAGTTTGTGTTCATGCAGCCTGTACATCCGAAGCTATATATAAGCCAAGATGGAAGCAGGAATAGTGGCTGCTGGTGTTGAGCATAATGATCTTTATTTTTCTCCAACAATGATGATCCATGCACACAGGAATGGGCAGGCAGAGTGGGCAATGATGGATGGTTGGACTCCAGGAGGCTGCCATGGGTCTCTTCATCCGTCCATTTTGTTGTTCCTAATCCTGGTAAATTGCCTCCATGGATGATGACTGCTTCGACTTTAAAGCTGGCGACATGGGGCCATCCCTGGGGCAAGCTGCAGCTGCATGCATGGCCTCATCTTGTTGCTGAATGACTTGTCTCGCAGCTGCATCTCTCCAATTCACCCCATCCATGGTTCGACTTGTCTTCTCACCTCTACAGCCAGCATATTGTTGATGTGATCACTTGAATAGCTTCAGGTGCATGCCTTTTCTTCCCCGTTCTGATCTCTCTTCCTATGGTTAACCTTATCGAGTTCACCGCATCATCTTGTTGATCTTCTCCTCTCTCTTCTTTCGCATCATCATCCAAGAAAAGAAAACAAAATGACACAACTGTTCTGTTGTCCTTAGAGGCCTTCCCACACTCCTCTCCTCAGTGGTACACTCGAAAGTGATCGGCACCATCAGCTTCTCCCAATCATACCATTTCCACCACCCCAGTAGTCTCACCGTCACCATCATCATACGCCGAGAAGTAGAGAGCTCTGCAGCAGGCAAGCCTGCAAAGGCCAGTGTTGCGGGTGGCTTTCCTCGACGTCCTCATACGTCGTTGACGTCGCTTGCATGCACTGTTCGTAGCATCGTAGTGGCACAATTTGACCCTTGGCAATGGTCCATCTCCACCACAGAGCCATTATCTCAAGCCATTGATTGGCCTCGGTCATGCTCCATTTGGAGATTGCTCATTGCCACCAATATGTCAATGCTGCAAGTGCCCCAAAGACACTCACTTTGTGCTCTTTGTCTACACTACTGCTGCTTGCTCCGATGTAGGATATCGCCATCAACCAGTCCAGCTACTATTACTTCCTATCATATCTGAGAATTTTGATTCCTGCCACCGGAATAAAATGACCCAAATTCATTTTATTTTTAGTCAAAAAAACTTAAAATGCTAAATGTCTAATAATGTTAACATTGATTTTAAGTTGCCCGACTTTAAATCGCAACTTAAGTTCCGATTGATGGCTTCATACATTTTTCTTCCAGTGGGGATCCATTGTTATTTGTCAAGAATAAAAAGAAAGCATGAGGAGACTCGATCCTATATTAGAGAGCTTGACTAAAAGGACAAGAATAGGATGGAAGCATTAAGATATATAATTATATTTATTATTATATAAAAAATTAATATTAAATTTGAAATCAAATAATGATATATTGAAATCATGATTCTATACCTTTTGATATTATTCTAAAAATCTTTACCTGATCTATAAATACACTAGCATTAGATACGAAAACTATAGCGATATCGGTCTTCAAGAATAATTATACTCATCTTTTCCTCTCTTTCTATCCTTTATGGGACTATTGTAAATGATGAAATAAGTATTTAAGGAGGTTAGAATATATCTTATAATGTGGTCCTTAGTAAGTAATGTCTATTTATATGCGAGAGTAAAGAATAAGAGTCTAATATAAAAAAGTATGAGACTCCCTCCCAATCATCTTATAAAGAATCTTATCATAAGAGGAATTCTTTTCTATTGACTCATAATTATAATCATAATCTAATTAGATATATAATATAGCTTCCTTAATTCATTTAACCCATTAATTAGCAAGATATAAAAACTAAAATAAAATAAAAATTTCTTAGAAAATGATTTTACCTAATTGGATTCTAAAAGTTTTAAAAGTCATTTTATATATGTTCTCGATTAACATAAATAGAAATTATGAAGTGAACTTTTTACTGTAAAGGTCATTTACAAAATCAGCATCTAAATATTCTATCGTTGTAAGTTGATCTGATCTCTGGTATGCGATTACATAGTCTTTTGTCCCATTCAAATATTTTATCACTTTCTTTGTAATTTTTTAATATTCCATTCATAGTTTGTTATGCTATCTATTTAGTATCTAACTGCAAAACTGATATTCAGTATCATACGATTTTATGCATATAGTGGACTTCTAACCATATGAGTTAATATAATCAATCCACGAAGAAAATTTCTACAATTTTATTTCATATTCTTTTGGTTTCTAAGTTGGAAAATATCTCTACATTTTATTAGTAACATGAGTTACTAGAATCAATCTACTAAGTAGTCCATGTTTTATATATACTTTCTTATGGACTATATATACTTTCTTATCATAAAAGAAGCAGAAGGTTTTTTTTCATTAGTCTATTTAACATTTATAGGCCCAATAAATTTATTTGATGAATAACATTTTAATTTTCCTTCTTGTTGTCAACTCTTGAGTAGTAGTTAAAATATTATGATATCTTTTATACTTTAACATTAATTATTCCTAAACACACATACTAATCAGCTCATTCAAGTCTTATTTATATTATAGAAAATCTTAAATAGGCAAAACTAAGGAGGGAAAGAATTAAGTATATATTACATTAGGAAAAACTCATCCACGTTCATGCCTTCTGATTTAGGTTTCACAACTTTATCAATCATATTTAAGATGTGATCATAAATAAATCTCTCGAGTATTATTATAATAAGTCATAGTCAATTACTTCATTAATATATCAGATAATGACTTATCATCAGATTTTAATCTATAATATATATCCCTCAAATATTTTTATGTACTATTTATATATGATAATAAAGTCTTAATGTTGTTGATAATTATCATTCTTATAAATATTAGATTGAGCTTATTAGAAATTTCTCAAGCATTTATTTTATTAATTTATTTAATAATACTTTTATTAATCAAATCTATACATTAGAAACATGAGAACGTTCGGAAGGAAGTCCAATTATAAAATATAAAGCAAAATTAATGCATTGAGTTTTTAAAATATGATGAAATATTATATAATCTATATTTTACCTTTGAATGAAACATTGATATAATTAGTGTTCATTCAAAATTATTTATAAAAGACTAATATCATCTTTATGGAATAATATTATTATCTTTAGGTAACTATAGTAATAACTACAACGATGTTATCATAACTCATCACATAATTATTCAAAATAGATTATCTTTTCATATTATCTAAATCTCCTAATTATGTATATTATTATGAATTTTTAATATTATTTAGGATTAATTCTTACTTTTATATGTTATTGGTTAGGCCACTTTGAGGGCTACAAAACTAATACAATAATGTAAAATATAAATTAGGATGTTCGATAAATGATAAAATATTTATTATAATTTTTATCTCATATGCCTATCATCTTAGGTTAATTTGATTGCTACAAGTTAGATAAAACTCGAAGATATAAGTCATAAATAATATTCACTAAATATTCTTTAATCTAATTTATATAAAATAATTCAATAATAATAATAAATTATAATAATTATTGAATATTAACAACATAAAAAAACTCATAAGATGATAATAATCATAATAAAACATAAATCGTGCCTTTATAAAAAAAATAAATATTGTTTTATAATTTTAAACAAATACATGTGAAATAATTAGAATTTAATCATCATAATCGAAAAATTTATGAATATATCATATGAGAAAACTATAAAAAAATTTAATTATATATATATTTTAATTCTATAAGAATCCCTAAATTAGACTAGTCAATCATATTCAAATGGGTAGGTCTAGAATTTGGCTAAACATTAGTCTAAACATGTCAGTCAAAATTAAAATTGACTAAAGTTAAAAATTAGTCAAAATTTAACTACAATTATTATGCTAAAATCAAAATCAAATTACAATGTATCAAGATTAGGATTACACAATTTTAGATGTTATTATGAAAACTTTTATATGATCTACGAATGTATCATCGTCAAATCCAAATGTTTTTTTGCATCAATATGGATCTACAGGAACAACTAGACTCGTCATCTTATCTTCTCTTGATCGTTTATAAGATCATATAAACGATGAAATAGGGGCTTACGAAGATTGAAAATAGATTAAATAGCTAAGAGATTGATTATAGACGAGATTTATAGAAAATCTAGAATAAGAAAATAGTAAAATCCCTCCCATCAACATCATCTATTAAGAATCTTATTGATCAACAATTATAATTAAAAATATCTAATTATATTTATAATATATTTTGTCTAATCAGATTATGAAATTAGATTAATGAAGTCAAAAACTGGGAGGGGTGAGGGAGAGGCTGATAGCGTCGCCATTTCCTAACTTTAGGATCTTTGAAGGACACGCTTGATTCGAAGGGTTTGATTTAAGCCATGACTTTTTTTTTTATCTAATTAATACTCGATGGGTTTGATTTAATTGGTCGAGCACGAACCGGTACCTCAGCTAGGGGAATTCTTGCTCTCTTTTTTTTTTTCTTCTTCTTTTTCTTGTCTGTTGATTTATGGAACTCTTTCCTCCGAGACCAGTAAGTAGTGAGTGCTTCTTTCTACGTGGGCTAAGAAGTGCAAAAGTAAATTTGGAACAAATAATTGAAATGCCCAGCCAATTAATATAAAAAGAAGCTTTTGTTTTTGTTTTTTTTTTTTCTTGAGTGCTGCATTATTTTTTTATTTATTTACTCTGTCATCGGATTAAGATATGGAAAAAGGAGGAGGGAGAGATATGTTTGTACGCAAGGGATTCCTTCCTTAGCGTGGCTCTCTCTATCCACGCCGAAGGGAGGGAGGCGATGAGTTGTCGCCCATGGTGGTTGAGGAGGCGCAGCTGGCCCCCCAACATCATCTCCTTCGTCCCAACACACACACACACACACACACACACACACTCTCTAATACTTGACATGACCTCCCCGTTCTCTGTTTCAATCCACCAAGCTTGATTGCATCAACAAAAGCGGTGAGCTTCCCTCCCGCACGGTAATAAGATGGATGTTTGTAAGAAACAATGCTTGATGACGGACTAGTGTTCGATGAAATGTCAACTCAAAGAATCGGCTTTCAGGCTGCGGTCCCCTTGTTATGCTTGGCCACGGCGGAGGAGCCTTTATTGAAAGGGTCGTAGTGCAGGCCCACCGCCGAAAGCAGCGGCGGCCTTCTCGACTTTGTGATCCGAATCTTCACCCGCCGCGCCTTTACCGGCGACGGCAGGCGGTGGAGCCGCTTGTATCCCACCGTCGTCCCCTTCGCGACCACCTTCCCGTCCGCGACCACCTCGTGTTTCATGACCCGCTGTCCCATGGCGATCGCCTCCTGGATTCTCACCACATTGAAGCTGGCGTTCGCCCTCGGCAGGGCCAGCTCGATCCAGTGCGCGCGCCTGCCGTCGCCGTCTTCCGCCGCCCAGTAAGTCCGGTCGTCGCAGTCGACCACGTTGTCGGGCCCGAAGCCGCCGCCCTCGCCGCCTCTCTGGGTGCTGGCCTTGGCGGCGCTTCCCGCCGCGAGGTCGGTGGAGAAGACGCTGTTGATCGCTGCGCGGAAGTCCCTCAGCCTCTGTATGTCGTCGTCCGACACGAGCCCGGTGGAGTTCGGCGGGACGTTGAGCAGCAGCACGCAGTTGTGCCCCACGGCGTTGTAGTAGATCTCCATCAGTTGGCTAACCGGCTTGGCCGTCTCGTTCTTGTGCCAGAACCACCCGGGCCGGATCGATACGTCGCACTCCGGCGGCACCCAGTCCGTGCCTCGTGGATCCCCGGTATTCAAATAGCTGCCCGAAACACACTTTTTTGTTTTCTGTTACCCATATCGAAAACACCTTTCTCTCTCTCTCTCTCTCCATCAATTCGGAAACTGTTTTTTGATTTTATTGCTTTTAGAAACACGAGAAGCTGAAAAATACCTCCCGAGACTAGCATCTCCGATCCTGAGGGCGGTGCGGTTGACGGTGGACCAGCAAGTGGAGCCGGCGGAGCCGGACTCGTCGCCGACCCAGCGGATGTCGGGGCCGGCGTCGGAGAAGATGTTGATGGAGCTCTGCAGCTGCTTCACCGTCTCGAACCAGTTCTCGAAGTAGTAGTTCATCTTCTTCGCCTTCTCCCCCTTGGCGCCGTCGAACCATATCTCCGATATCCTCCCGTACCTGCAGTTCCATCATCCAGCTAAACGGATCCAACAAACCACGGCCGGAAGCATGTGCAGATTCGCTCACCTGGTAAGCAGTTCTTGTAGCTGGGCGAGGTAATACTCGTTGTACTCCACTTCCAGGCCGTAGCTCTTCTCGTGGCGATCCCACGGCGACAGGTAGATACCGACGTCGATCCCTCGGGCGCTCGCCGCGTCGACGAGTTCCCGGACGACGTCCCCTCTGCCTCCCTTCCACGGGCTCCTAGCGACGGAATGGTCGGTGTACCGCGACGGCCACAAGCAGAAGCCGTCGTGGTGCTTCGCGGTGAGTATGACGAGCGAGGCGCCGGCGCCGACAGCCGCGTCGACCCACTGACCCGCGTCCAGGGCAGCCGGGTCGAACAGCGCCGGGCTCTCCTCCCCCGTCCCCCATTCCGAGTCCGTAAACGTGTTCATCCCGAAGTGAAAGAACACGATGACCTCGCGTCGCTGCCACTTCAGTTGCGACGCCGACGGGATCGGCAGCAGCCGCAACGGCGGCGCCACCACCTTGGAGCTGGTGTACTGGCATTGATGAAGCAACAACAACACTACCCAAAACGACGTCCACCTCATCCTCTCTCTCTCTCTCTCTCTCTCTCTCTGTGTTCGTGTCGGCCAAGGAGACTTTGGTATCTATCGACCAAGCAGCAGAGGTGGTTGGAGATGATGGCGGTAAAGGGAAAGAGAACACGAGAACAGAAATATAGTTCACGGGGTGACACCACCGCACGTCAAACGAAACATGGTAACTACATAATTTTCTCAGTCAATAATAAATACAAAATATTTACTCAATCTTTTCATAATCCAAAAGATCTTGTTAAGATCATAATCTTCATTATTGAATAAGAATATATTAATATAATTTTTATGATTTACAATAATAATAATAATAATAATATAGTATCAAAATAAAAATATTTAGAAGATCATGATAATTTTATTATGATTTATATTCTGAATAATATCCTTCCTAATAAAACCTGCCAAAACTATACCTAATCCCTACAACTGCGGTAGAGTTGTGCCAAATCCCGCAAATGAATCAATGTCGTTCTTCCTTATTAGTTTCTCCGTTGTGTTTGCTGGAAATACGCACACTTTGTCAAACGATAGTGATGGAAAGACTAAATAGAGAAAGGATAGAAAGATTAATGAGGATAGCGATGGTTTTACTGGGATCCCTCTTTTTTTTTTTTTTGGTTATTTACATTCCCATTTTAAATTTTTAATAATTTTAAATTATTTTTTCCTCTAAATTGATGTAAATATTTTTAATTTATCACTTAATTCTAGTAAAAAAATTTTAACTCCTTTTGTAACCTTCTTTTCATCCCTCTCTTCCCTTTTTTTGTTTTCTTTTTCTTTTTTGATTATTTTTTTACATAGCGCTTAATTATTTTTTCCTTCGCTCCGTCAACCACCCTCTCCTCGTCACTTATGTCCTTGTACGTGGGTTGATCCCCTCGACTACTCTCTCCATGCGTGCAACACCCTTAAGATTTGACGATGATTTATATTGGTGCTCATGCTCGCAACGCTTTTGGGTCCAATGCGGACATAAGAGTGATGACGAAAGCAATGGAAAAGAGGAGGAGGTAGGAGGTGATGATGAGTTCAATAGAGACAGAGATAAAATAATTTTTTTAAAGTTAAAGTATATATATATTTTTTAAAAAAATTAAATTTAGAGTTTTTTTCTTATAATTCATCAAATCTAAAATGACAAATAAGAGAGAAAGAAAAAAAAAAAAAAGAAGAAGAAGAAGCTTTGGATGCCATCGTGAGCTTACCATGTTCCAAAACGAAGTCTTGGTGTCAAATTCCTTTGGATATCTCTAATTTTTGTTATTCTCACGCCCGGTGAGAGGATCACGTGAGCTTACCACACAGCCATAACCGGACAAATCCACTCCGAAAGGAGTTGTCGGGATCAAATACTGGGGACTTATGTCCTTCTTATTCTCACTTCACGGTGGCCACAGGAATCCACCACTGACGTCTTCTGCTCTCTCCCCTACGGCTTTCCAATCATCATATAAATAACCAACCATTTTGTGTGTGTGTGTGTGTGTTTTTTTTTTTTTTTAATCTTGTGTACCTCCTTCACAAGTCATGTTAACCTTTATTCGACTGAGCACTAGGTTGAGTTGATCCTAGATAGCACTTAAAATGGTCAATTCTCTTAGATTATATGGTCCTTCGTAATTGGATATGATATATAATTAAATTAATTAAAATTTGATTATATATATTAATTAATATTAAATTAAAATTTATATTATAGTATAATATTTTAGGAGATATCCTTTATGGAAGTAACTCTCCTAATAATCTCAATGATACCTGCCATCGCTGCTTCTATCACAGGATCCCCTTGCCTCGTCGTGGTCATCTGAACCCTCCTCCGACTTGTGTAGCCTGAAACTCTCCAGTCACTACCCCTCCCCCTTCCACAAATAGCTACCTCAATAGAGGAAGGAGAAGCAGTAGCAGTAGCGATCCTCCTTGCCGGGGCACATTCTGCATCACTCACCCTTGCTGTAGGTCTCTGACCTGAAACTTGGCCCATCGCCTTGTGCTGCTAGACTCCAGAACCATCTCTAAGCACAATATCACTGCAAAGACCGTGGACAACTAAAAAAACCCTCACAACTCTGAGGCACTAAGAGAGGGAGGGTGGGAGGGTGAATTAGTACAAGAGTAAATTTTCGTTTTAACTTAAAAACCTTTCGCTTGAAGCAAGAGAGGAAAATATGAAGCTTTTAGTTCAAATAAAGCAATTTAATCTTATAGATAAATGCTAAGCTTCTTGCTTGAAGATGACTAAAAATAGAACAAGCAAAGCTGATTAAAGAGATAGAGAATGTCCTAAGTGAAGTACTTGATTTTGAAGCCCTGCTTTCAAAACGTAAGTAAAATTAGAAGTGTCAATACAAAAGTAATAAGCAAGGTAAGCAAAAAAGAACTCATAGTTTTATAGTGGTTTGGCACTAAGCATATCGGCATCCACTACCGATCTTCTTTAGGTGAAGACCAATCCTTACAGTTGAGTTTACAAGGGAGACTTCAAGAATTTTCTAACTCTAAGCTCTTTCCCTTCTCATTTTCTTTTTCTTACAATTCACACATAATTTTTTTCACAGAATATAATCCCCAAAATTATTATACGAAATGCAAGAAAACTTGAAATATTTATATGCCCAAAATAGCTTCAAAAATTAGAGCCAAAATTCAAATATACCCGGAAAACCTAGGTATGGGCAGTTCAGTACCAGGCATGGGTGGGTTAATCCTCAAAAGTACATAGAATCTAGGGTACAAGTGGTTCAACTGCCCAGCCACCCAGCCTAGGCAGTTTAGCTACTGACAGTCGCTAGAAATCTTGGGCAGCTTTATATGCCCAAAATAGCTTCAAAAATTGGAGCCAAAATTCAAACATACCCGGAAAACCTAGGTATGAGCAGTTCAGTACCAGGCATGGGTGGGTTAATCCTCAAAAGTACATAGAATCTAGGTACAAGCAGTTCAACTGCCCAGCCACCCAGCCTAGGCAGTTTAGCTACTAATAGTTGCCAGAAATCTTGGGCAGCGGTGGTACACTTGTCGCTCACTAGTGGTTCAGTCGTCAGGAATCCCAGAAAAGTGATTCTCTTCACTTTTTCAATCTCGAATTGAACCACACATTGACCAATTCTTTGGTCAACCAATTGAGCTCAACCTAATCTTAGTCAAACCCGTTTAATGGATCAGTTGACTCTTTGAGTTGATTTTAATTCCTTCCAAATCGCACTCATTTATAACTCAATCTTAACTTATGACTTAAATATTACAATCAAACATGACCATCAAGCTTACAACCTCACTCATGTAATCCGGCAACCTTTGGCATTCCCTGCAGTGAGCACAGTCTTCCTCTAGTGATCTCCCAGTGTGTTCCTAGCGATATTTCCAATACATTTAGTGAAGTCATAGCAAACTCCTGGTGAGCTTCCACCGTATCATCCAATCCTTGGTTTTATATCTAAGCTTGATCCTAATTCCATGTCTAATCTGTAATTTCTTCTCATCATCGTGGTTAGCCTACACGATGCTAACTACGACTTAATTAATTATAATCATAATGGCCAATACATCCACTACAAGACCTTAACTCCCAGCAAGCTTTTCGGCTACCCCCGACAATCTTTTGGCGAGTCTCAATATTCTTCCGACAAACTCTCTTGCGCCATCTTGGCAAGCTCCCGATACCGTCGGTGAGCTCCTGACGCACTCCAGGCGAGTTCCTAACCGCATCGTCCGAACCCTGACCTGACGTCTAGACTTGACTTTAGCCAAACCTCTGATTGTAATAATCTATCTATTATAGTTAATCCTGCATCAATCAACTCTTACAACTTTGTTAGATCAAATACTCATCAATTGATTTAATCATCAAAATATGAGATTCAATAATCTCTTTCTTTTTTATGATGATAATCAATTGATGATAGGAGTTAATCCTAACTCTCCTTAAATTCATGCCTCAATAAATAAAGCTTAAATTCAAGAGAACTATATACTCTTAAATTCAAGTGTCACGAAGCAAATCATATTTCAAGTAAATTTCAACATATCCAAGATATCCAAGTATATCATCAATATCATATGTCATCACTAATATCATGTGTTATCAGTGTATATCATCAATATCATGTGTCATCAATGTATATTTTTTCCCCTTTGTCATCAACAAAAATATGAAATATATGACTAAGGATTTTAAGACACATGAATTTTTTTGCTCCCATATTGTAAAGTACGACATGAATCATAAATAATTTTCTTTCTTTTGTGAAAAAGAAGGAAATAAAATAAGGGATAAGTAGTAATACATCATTAAGTATAGCTCTCAATTTTTTAGAGATGAATTTCGAAGATAACCTCAAAGATCCAAGATATTCAAGAAGATTCAAAAATTTAGGAGCTACTTATGTATTTAAAATGATCTAATATAATTTCAAGTAAGTGTAGCAAATAAATCCGTAAAATAGCAAACATCATGCAAATTTTCTCCCTTTTTTGTGAACAATGAGGTAAAGAACATGGAGAAAGTTTTTAAAAATATTATCACAAAAAGCTTAATCTCATGAAATCTAGATTAGCAATTCATATATTTTTATGATTTAACATTCTTAACTCTCAACCTCAATCTTGTAGATATAAGATTTTAAAAGAAAATTTCGAATATAAGCTCAACAAATCTTTCTCATGTAAATTTCAGAAAAATATAACAAATAAATCCGGACAATAATAAATCATTATCTTCATATAGATTTTCTTTCCTTTTTGTAAAAAATAATGTAGAATCAACATAGAGAAGCGAAAAACATCACAAAATACTTAATTTTATAGATGTAAATTTTTTAGATATAAATTATGAAATCCAAGAAAAAAAATCAAAAGCTACATAAGTAATTTAATTTATCTTATGCAAATTTCAAGCAAGGTAGCAAATGAAGCAAATTGTACATTTTATATGTAAATTTTGATAAAAAGTATAATTTATAAAGTCCAAGAAATCCAAAGAAAATAGTAAATCAAACTCAAATTTTGAATTATGTATTTCGCATGTAATTAGAAAATTTAAAATTCTCCTAAACAAATTGTTTCTCATTCAATGTTATCATATCCAATTTATTTCTAATTATATTGATAATTTTATATTCCACTTTTTGTCATTGCTAAAAAAGAAATATGATTGCATAATTTCTTCTTAACATCTATATTCAAATTACATCCAAAAATATAAAGAGATAATATTATAAAATCAAATCTTTAAGTACCAAAAGACATGATTTAAATTAATAAATTTACCCCTCCTTATTGTTTGTGAATTTTAACATAAGTAATCAAGAAATCTTATGTATTCAAAATTTCAAGTAAAATAGAAATCCAATCATGCAAATCTCATGTATTTAAAATCCCTAATTTTTCTTTTAGCAAATCGCCCCTCATCCAATAAAGGTCTTTCATAATTAAAGTATTTAATTTTATTATTAAAAAAATATTACTTTTGTCTCTCCTTTAGTCATTGTTAAAGTAATAATTAAAATATAATAGTACTAAATTTAAAGATCATAACTTTACAAGATGAGATATAGAAATAGAGGATCATAATTTACATATATGATTTCAAATTATCAATATCATTATTTAAATTCATGTTGTAATTCCAAATAGATAAACTTATGATTCATTTATAAACTTATTCAGACAAACTTAATTTATGTAAAGATTTCAGGTTTTATTTTCTAAACTTGCCAAAATCATGATAATAACTTATTCAGGTTCAAATCATCAAATTATTAAAATCACTTTCATAGTTCAAGAGATTCATAAAAAATAACATAATCAATTCATTAATCTCTTTTTGAAAATTTATAAGATAGAAAAAATTTCAAGAAAAATATATTCTTTTTTTATTTCATACAACCATGTCTTTGTTTTTTAAGCCAAATAAAAATATGTATTTTCATTTAAAATCAGAAAAGAGCTTTCATTATGGTAAAGATTAATAAGCCATAATCACAAAGATCATGATGCATAATTTTGAAATATAAACTCATTAAGTGTGATTACTATCAATCATTAATTCATTAAACATGATTTTATTAAACATAAAATATTTTTAATCAAAATTCAACATATTTCAATTTTAACTTTTAAATGAGTCTAACTCTTTACACATTATGCAAGGAGTTGACAAACTTATTTTCAAATTTTTATTTGTTTCATACAAAAGTAATTTATTATTTAACAATACATATTCAATCTCAACATATAATTTTTCAACCATTTAACTCAATCATCCAATAATGATATTTATTGGATGATTGATTTAAGTCATTCAACAATATTCTTTGCATTTAAACCAAAAATCTCAATATGAATAATTTTTTGTTAATAATAACTTAGGTTTTTTAGTTCTAGTCTTAGCATGCTCTAGCTATGCATTATCAATCAAGGTTATTATAAGATAAATCCAAATGAGTAGATCACTTTCAAGTGGTGTCATGACTACGAGATATTCTTCAATCAAAATCAATTTTTTTTTTATGTTAAAAGATTCTATCATGTTATCAAGAAAATTTTTCTTTAAAGAAAAATGATTTTGTATATGACTTTTAAGTTCAAATTCAATGTTTGATCATTTAATCTCAAGACAACGTAAATCTCCCTTTCATGTTTATAATTTTTCATCAAAGATACCTAATCTTTCCCCTTTCTAATTTTAGCATGCAATGAAAAGGTTAGGCACAATCATAATAAAGATTTATTTTTATTTTTAATAATTTATCTTGTTAATAATAACTTTAGATTCATTTATATCTCAAGTTATGTGTTTTGAGCATTTAAAGCATTATTCGGGGCTCCTAGCTTTAATTTAGAGATAAAACTATAAGAAATATATTTTTGATGTAGGTATCCATTTTACATTGGGTTCTTCATAAGGAACTTTATCTTTCTTTTCTAATTATATTTTATTGTATAAAATTCTATTGGGAACCCAAACTAATTGGTATGGATCATATTTTTTAAATAGACATTAGTTTACCTTATGTCCTATTTTTTCACAAAAATTACACTTGATTCTTGGTGACATATTTAAGATAGGTCCTTTAACAAATATGGTTGGCTTTTGTTGAATGTTACCAACAAAGCCTATGTCATTTCTTCTATTAATATGACCCTTATTGGCAAGAATCATACTTAGGAATTTGTTCCTAATTTGAAAATTCTAATGTTGTCTTAAGCATGATATTCTCTTCTTTAACACTATCTAGCATCTCACATTTAGAACAAAGGTTATGTGATTCTAATAAATCATGTATTTTATCAAATCTACCAACTAACGAATCATAATCATTCTTAAGCAACTTAAAAGATTTGCTAAGTTTTGTAAACTCATCAAATAAATCATAAAATATATTTAATATCTAAAAAAAAAACACTTAATGAATCACTAACCTCATCTTGGATCCCTATAAGCATGAGATTCTCTACTTCTTGGTTGTGCACTTCATCTTCGGAGCACTTCGGCTTCTTGCTTTCATAGCAAAAGGTTTTCTCTATTTTAAGATCATTTTTAAGGTTCATGTTCATTAATTTATTTGGTGCATGTGTTAAAGGTTCAAAGTCTTTATCACTCGAGGAGTCATATGTTCTTCTCCGTTCACATTTCTTCATGTTCTTTGGAATGTGTTCTTGGGTTCTCAATGTCAAATTCTTATAAAGGTATTCTTCTTATTCATTTTTAGAAGTATTTTTATTTAATAATTCATTTAGATTAGTGGTGCTTTCATATGTGATTTTCAATGTATGCCAATATCAAAAGCTGAATCACAAACGGAAACATGATTAAACTCATTCTTGTTAAGAGCACAAAACAATGCATTCATAACCTCGGCATTTAAACAGAAAGTATTCTTCTCCAAATTATTCCAATTGTTCATTGGAAGAGAAGACATTTCAAATATGTTTTCAACAATATTCCATAAATAAAAGTTCAAGGAAAGCAAGAAAACTCCCATCTAAGTGTTCCAATAAGTGTAGTCTGTCCCATTGAACATGGGTGGACGAATGATAGAAAAGCTCTCTTGAAAGCCGAAAAGAGCTATTTTTCTTGGGTGTTAAACCAAATGAGAAAACCGTGGCTCTGATACCAATTGTTATGATCAATTGACACTAAGAGGAGCGGGGGTGGGGGATGAATTAGTGCAAGAGTAAATTATCATTTTAACGTAAAACTTTTCGCTTGAAGTAAGAGAGGAAAATCTAAAGCTTTTAGTTCAAGTAAAACAATTTAATCTTATAGAGAAATGCTAAACTTCTTGCTTGAAGACGATTCAAAAAAGAATAAGCAAATTCGAATAAGGAGATAAGCAATATCATAAGTGAAGTGCTTTATTTCGAGGACTTATTTTCAAAACGTAAATAAAATCAGAAGCGTCAATATAAAAGTAATAAGCAAGGTAAGCAAAAAGGAACTCAGTTTTATAGCGGTTCGGCACTAACCAACCTACGTCCACTCTCAAGTCATCCTCCTTGAGGCGCACTAGCATCCACTATTTATCTTCTTTGGGTGAAGACCAAACCCTTACCCTTGAGTTTACAAGGGAGACTTCAAGAATTTTCTAACTCTAAGCTCTCTCCCTTCCCCTTTTCTTTCTTACAATTCACACATAATTTTTTTTACATAATATAATCTCCAAAATATAAAAACTTGAAATATTTATAGGTCCCAAATGATTTTAGAAATTGGAGACAAAATTTAAGCATACCCAGAAAACCCGAATACTGGTGGTTCAGCCGCAGGCCTGGGCGGGTCAACTGTTGAAAGTATCCAATCCAGTGCAGGCGGTTCAACCGTCCAACTGGTGGTTCACGACAACGTCCGAAATCACGGTAGTGGTACACCCATCGCTCAGCTACTAGGAATCTCAGAAAAGTGATTCCCTTCACTTTTCCAATCCCAAATTGAATCACACTTTGACTAATTCTCTAATCAATCAATTGAGCTCAACCTAAGCTCAACTAAACCTTTTTAGTGGACCCGGTTGCTTCTTTGAGTTGATTTAGATTCCTTCTAAATCATATTAATTTATGACTTAATCTTAACCTACAACTTAAAGATTACAATCAAATATGACCACTAAGCTTACGACCTCACTCCAGCAATCCGACAACCTCCGGCATTCCTGTGGCGAGTTTCACGGTCTTCTTTTGGTAGTCTCCTGGCATGTTCCTAGTGATCTTCCCGATACCTTCGATGAAGTCCTAGCGAACTCCCGATGAGCTCCCACTGTATTGTCAAATCCTTGGCCTGATGCCTAAGCTTGATCCTAGATCCATGTCTGATCTATAATTCCTTTTCACCGTCGTGGTTAACCTGTATGATGCTAACTATGACTTAATTAATTACAATTATAATGGCCAACACATGCACTTCAAGACATTTCTAACTCCTAGCAAGCTTTTCAGCTACCCTTGACAATCTTCCGGTAGGTCTCGATCTTCTTCCAGCGAACTCGCTTGTGCCATCCTGACAATCTCCCGATACCCTCAGCGAGCTCCCAACGCACTCTAGGCGAATTCCCAATCGTATCGTCCCAACCGTGGCTTGATGCCTAGAGTTGACTTTGGCCAAACCTCTAATTGTAATAATTTCTCTATCATAGTTAATCCTACATTAATCAACTCTAACAACCTTGTTAGATCAAGCATTCATCAATTACTTTCATCATCAAAATCCGAAATTCAACAACACTATCTACATCGGCAGCTACGACTCTTGCTGTCTTCTCATCAACTTGACAGCACATAGCTTGGAACCAACCAGTGCATGAGGGAGAGGCTCTTTCCTTCTAGATTCCTCCATACCCGAGCTTGACCAAGAACTATGATATACACCGATCACATCTGCTTTGTTTCTTCTTGGTTACTGCACCATCAGCCAATAGGTGCATCTCATTGATAGTGTCTCCAGAGGAAGCACAACCCATCGCACCTAGTTGCAGTCACCCTTAAATCGGTACATCACCATGTTTTCATTGTCTATCTCTGACATTCTCATCATTATCCCTATAGGAAACCACTGCAGTTCTCAAACTACAGGGCTCATCTCAATCAATGCTGCAACTCTCATCCCTTTCAAATTATCCAGAGGTAGCACTATGCATCTTGGCATGCTCAATTTTCTAATCTACTATTTGGATATGATCTGTTAGGCTACGTTGATAGTTCTCTCAGCTATCCACCGATAATGATTAACGTCCCAAGAGTACCCAGTCTAGTACTAAATCAAAACATAAACTATGGCTATGCCAAGATTGGCTCATCCTTCAAGCAATTCAAGCTTCAATTGATGGATCTGTCGCTCTGCTCATATCCTCGGGTGTTACTACTACAGAGGCATGGTGTAAGTTACAAACTACCTTAGCAAATCATTCGGTACTCACATGCTCGGCCTCCTCTCCAGTATAATGAACATCAAATAAGAGGGAAGTACTATCACTGATTATCTAGAAAATATCAAAGTTATCATTGAGGACCTGGCTTTGATAAGTCACTCTCTCAGTAATGAGGAAGTCCTCGTCTACATTCTCAAAGGCCTAAGAACTGAGTTTAGGAAATTGGGAGCTGCAATTCGAGTACATGACTCACCAATGTCATTCGAAGAACTTTATGACAAGTTGATTGACTACGAGATGTATTTGAAGCATAAATTTTCAAGACCAACTATCACTACTCAGGTCAGTCAAATATATAAAAATAAAGGCTCTCAGTATAACAAGAAAGCCGATAAAGGTTGGGACAAGTGCCTCCTGCCTCTGTAAACACCAATCCAACCTCCCTTCCTCCATCTTTTCCATGTTTCAACCACAACTTCAATAACTATCACGGGGGCACCTTCCAACCATGGCATCCTGCTCACACAAATCAACAATGAGTCATTTGTCAACTGTGTGATAAAGCCGGACACTCTACAAAAGCCTGTCAATCTCGACCCCAACTTTCAGCTCCATCCAATTAGTCTTAAGCAAATCTCATGACTACTTTGCCTACTAGTCAACCTAATCAGAGCATAGACTCTAGGGTTTCTCATCATATCACATCTAACTTACAAAACCTGTCCATCCATAGCAACTATGGTGGGAATGAAGATATTATCATTGGTGATGGTAAAGAACTCCCAATTACTCATAATGGTTCTGTAACGCTTAATTCACACACTATTATTTTTACATTTGATGATGTTTTATGTGCACTATATATTAAATAAAATCTTATTTTTATTTCTTAATTTTACAATTGAAATAATATTTTAATTAAATTATTTCATGACTTCTTTCTCTTGGGAAACTTTCTTATTAAGGATTTGAGCACGAGGACATTCTTGGTTCACAGCCAGATTAAAGACAACACTTACGAATGGTTATATGCTCAGCAAGTAATCAAGCCTACTGTTAACTCTTATATTGCAACTCCAACTGACGTATGACATCGTCGTCTTGGTCATCCCTTACCCTCTATTCTGTAAAAAATATTCTATTATTAGTCTCTTCCTAGTGTTAATTCCCGTAGCAGCACAACTCAATGTGATGCTTGTCTTAGTTCTAAAAATCATCGCCTACCTTTTGGGAACATCCTCCATCTCTTGTTCTCAACCCTTTGAAATTATTTATACATATGTTTGGGATCCTGCTCCAATTAATTTTTTTGATAATTTCTGATTTTATTTCATTCTCATAGATAGTTGCACTAAGTATATATGGTTATATCCTCTTTGTTATAAATATGAGGTTTTAATAGTCTTTACTAATTTTTGAAAACTGATACAGAATTTCTTTGATACTATAATTAAAATAGTCTATTCTGATTGTGGAGGTGAATTTAAAGCTTTTACCTCATGTTTATCAGCCTGTGGTATTTAATATCTAAAGTCGCCTCTATATACTCCTCAATTAGTTGACTTTGTCGAACACAAATATCGACACATAGTTGAGACTAGTTTGACACTTCTACACTAGGCCTCCATGCCACCAACCTTTTGGTCAGTAGCCTTTCAAACTAAAGTCTACCTTATTAATTGTATACTTACTCCCGTCCTATAATATCAATTAAAAACTATTTCACAAATATCTAACCCATCAAAAGCTCAAAGTATTTGGTTGTCTATGTTATCTATGACTATATTTCTATGCATCACATAAGTTAACACCTAGATCTCAGCCTTGTGTTTTCATCGGATACTCTCTTGACTATAATACATTTAGGTGCTATGACCCTCATTCTCATAAAGTCTTCATTTCACATCATGTTACCTTTGTTGAATCTATCTTCCATTTTCACAACACCAAGTCTTCTATCACATATCCGGCTCCACCAAATATGCATCAATGGATTACACCTTTGAAGCCATCAATCGAGCCTTCATCCACACTGTCTAGTCATTCCTCTCCGTATCTACACTCTTTTGTTACTCTAATTCTGCATATCCTCAATCCCTCCTCTACCTTACCACAAGTTTCTCCTGTTGCTACATTACCTTCAGAGATACAACCACCTTCACCTAGACCTAGCACTAGTGAAGCTCCTCAGTCTGACTCGAACTATATTCATGACTCGTCTATTAATATTATAGTCCCTGGGCATCCCATGACAACTCGTTCCAAAAGTGGTATTTTTAAACCACATTGTGTTCTTAATCTATATGCTAGCACTGAATCTTCACTTGAGACTATTGAACCAACTTCATTTACTCAAGCTCAAAAATTTTCACATTGGCGTAAAGCCATGTATGAGGAATACGATGCCCTCCTCTGTAACTCCATATGGACCCATTCCCTATCATCACATACAAAATATCATTAGGTGTAAATAAGTTTTTTTGAATTAAGCGAAATCTCGACGGATCAATTACCAGATATAAAACATGTCTAGTGGCCAAAGGGTTCCACCAACAACCTGGTGTTGACGTTACAGAGACTTTCAATCCCATTGTAAGACCCACCAAAGTCCAACTTATCCTGAGTTTGACTATCTCAAAAGGCTTGTGCTTAAGACAATTAAACGTTAATAATGTCTTTTACATAAGACTCTTACTGAAGATATCTTTATGCAGCAACACCTTGGCTTCATCCATCCTTAGTATCCAAGGCATGTTTGTAAGTTGCAAAAAGCTATTTATAGACTTCATTAAACTCCAAGAGCCTGGTATACTGAGCTTGGCTTGTTTTTTATTTCTATTGGCTTCATTAACTATAAGTAAGATATCTCACTATTTCTTCGACAATAGCCTGGAGGCACAATATATCTCTTGGTATATGTGGATGATATTATTGTCACAGGTAATAATCTTTGGAGGTTCAGACATTCATCGCAGGTTGATTCTCTCTCAAAGATCTAGGAGCCTTGAGTTATTTTATGGGAGTAGAGGTAACATGTATGTCTTCAGGACTCTTTCTCTCACAAAGAAAATATATATAAGATTTACCATCAAAGATAAATATACAGGAGGCAAAGGAGGTTACCAATCCCCTCTCTACTAATGCATCTCTTAAATTATGTGATGGAAGTCCTGCTACAGACTCTACTCAATATCATCAAGTATTTGACTCCTTATAATATTTGGCTCTCACTCGTCCAGATATCTCATTTGCAGTCAATAAATTATCGCAATTCATGCATCATGCATCTAATAAATATTGGTCTACAGTCAAATGAATCTTGCGATATCTTAAGAGGACCATCAATCATGGTTCCTTTTTTAGCAAACACTCCCTGCCTCATCTGCATGAATTCGTTGATGCTGATTGGGCCGGGAACTCTGATGATAAAACATCCACATCAAAATATCTTATTTTTCTTGGAGCTAATCTAATTAATTGAAGTTCTAAGAAGCAGAAAACAATCGCACGATCTACAACCGAAGCTGAATACCGTGCCATCACCACTACTGTTGTTGAACTCAATTGGATCATGAATCTACTCAAAGAACTTAATCTCACTCCCACAATATATTATGATAATATTAGAACCATTTACCTTTGCGCCAATCCAGTATTTCATTCCCGCATGAAGCAAATTTCGTGCGAGATAAAGTTGTTGGACGTCAACTACGTGTCTCTTATATCCATACGATTGATCAACTGGCAGACTTGCTTACGAAGTCTCTTACCAGCAAACTCTTTTTACTATATCGGTCCAAAATCGACATCCTTGACAAGAGCTCAATCTTACAGGAACATGATAAAAGATAAGATTTTCCTCAACTGCACGAAGAACTCTTGTTGCTCAGGTGAGGAAAATCCTTTTCCTTAACAACTTCTTTAGACTATAAAAAGAGCTTATGTACAAATAAACAAATCAATCGAATCAATTCACTTATTAATTTTAACACCGACACGAAGAAGATTGAACGATTTTGGCGGATACACACGGAGGCGAGAGAGTCCTACATTACATGTAATATTAGAAAAGTGAGTTGTAGGTAAGGAAGGTCCAAAGGATGGATAGTATACAGATGAATAGCGAAGGGACTAAGGTGATGTTAAGGAGTTTGGTTTCGCCCAAATGGCCTGCAAGTGTGATCGTTCCATCGGCCACCACTCGAGCCAAAGTTCCGGCTTCGGTGGACAGCAACCCACCATTGTATGTTCCACGAGCAAGCCGGGATGACATAATTCGGGAGAGGAGGGATAGATTAACACCTGCAACCAACAATCGACTATGTTAGCCATTTCTGCTGTTCATGCTCCCTAATCTTATCATCATCAAGTTTAAGCTTTCGAGTGTTTGTGATCACCTTCAAGTTCCAATCTTATATCTACCCCTCTCTCCCAGTATTTATTTATAAGTATTTGTGCAAGTACACGTTCGATATTTCAAGTTGTACTTCGTTAAAATGATCTAAAATTTGAGAATGCGAGGATGAGATATGAACTATAAATTTCTGAGGAAAGAAAAAAAAAGTTGTACTTCGTTAGTGATCTAAAAATTTGAAAATTCAAGTTGGTGGCTGTTTAATGACTATTTTCTTGGTTTTAGATACAATACTAATTGTATCTAAAACCAATTATGGTCAATTTATTGGTCTTCTTTATATCCTAAAGGTGCATTTGGACATATTTCTCCTTCACACACCAAGCCCTGAGGGTGAATAAAACCATTACAACAATAACAATAGGATAAATGTTTAACTTTAGTTTTCCTGAAACTGATCTCACTTAATTCTACACCTTCCTTCTCTTCTCTCTGTCTGGAATTGTATGTAAATCACTTGCTTTTTTCTCATCCTAAAATTATTGACAATATATATATATATATATATATATATATATATATATATATATATATATATATATAGTTATGATTATTCTACTTTGCTCAAGATAGTCAGAGAAGAAGCCAAAAAGTAATGCGCAAAGCTCAAAACCCATAATATCTATCTGAAGACATGACAGTGAATCTTATTATTTCTTGGTTTGGTAAATATTTTTGGATCAGCGAGCGAGCACAGTGATTATTACCTTCAAGAACTTCAGCAGCCACAAATGTAATCAATGCTGAGCAAACATATTGTGGCACTCCGTAAGAGTTTGTGAATTGGAAGCTCAGTATTACTCCTACCAAAACCAAAACTTCAGATCCTAACAAGATCTGCCTGTAAAAGGAAGACAAATAAGATGTAATGTGAGTTAGTTACTAAAAAGCACCTTTGAATCGCTGTTACCAAGTAAACCGACCAACAAATAAACATCAAGGATCAAAATTCAACTGCTAAAATATGCCCTATTATGTTAAAAGAATATCAAGTATCGTAACTCGAAGTGAAAAAAAAGGGGATTTCGATGCAGAGCAGAACCTAAGTTTGGTCTACGATGAGATTAAGCAGCTTGCTGCTGGCCAAATAAAACACATCTTGAAGTTTACTCTGTAACACTGGCCTAATATAGCAAATTTATGCATGAAACTTCGTACCTGTCTTCAAACATGTTACTTATATAAGATCCAACAATGGCATTAACCGGAAGAACAGTAAGCCCCAGGATTGCAAGAAATGTTGCAACTGAACTTGTAGACCACCCAAAGTAGTAACTAGTTATGACACTTGACTCCGAGAGTAGTATCTCCATCACATATTTGAGCATGAAATATATCAACAACTGGACCTACACAAGGATAACAAGTTGGTTCATTAATTCTTCAATCACGGATGATAGTTGCACTCATTTATAAACAATGACATAAAATGAGTGAAACAAAAAATCTCCAGAATCAAGTTAAGGATGATGCTATGAAATTTCTAACCTTTACTGATGGAGTAAGCAATCTATATGCCGAAGCAACCGAAGTTGCAGGTTTGCGAGAGTCTTCTGAAGTGTCTTCCCTATCATTACATTCTTCATCTCCATCTTCATGTTGCTTGAGCTCAGAACTTTGTAGCAAAGGATGAACAAGGCCACTTTCTAATGCTTCATCCTCCACGCTTCCTGTTGAGGATCAGAAACAGTGACTTTTATCATTAATCTTGCAGAGTGTGCTTATCAATAGACTAGCAGAAGATTGGTTTGAGTACAAAAAGGCCAAGATGGTTATCTGAAAATGAAACGACCTTGAAAATCCTTCTAAATATTTTTTTTTTGGATAGAAAGAAACTCTAGAATCTAGGTGAGACAACAACTCTGTCAATCAGCTCCGACCAGACCCTCCCTGTCTGCCAATTATTCAATTATTTGGGCTCAATCATTTCTTTTCACAATTCTGTACCCTATCAACCTTTATATTTGGTCCCAAATTATCCAACCAGGCATTGCATTCCTGCATAGTGTTATCGATGAGTAGCTGTGCAAACCTTCAAGTCACAAGTCACAACATAGTTTTCCTTTTTTTATCAAGATTGTTTCATGCAAGGAACCAACCATGTTAACGATTGAAAACTCATCGAGTACTTGAAATTTTCCAAGATAACATTGATCAGCTGCATGATACTTTTGAAGGTAAAAAGAAGAACAAGATGAAGAGATGTCATAATCAACAGTGATGGCAACACAAAGGCTTTCAGAAAAACCACAAAATTATCAGCAAATTCATTGTCATCCTATGTAAAAGATGGGTCCTTTATTGTCAACCTGTTGAAGCTCTCAAGGATGAGGTAAGTTAATGAAACAAGTACTAGACTTACATTTTACACAAATAATTTGGACCAATATAGATGTGTTTGCTTGACTTGCAGGAGTCTCATCACAAGAATATATCCTGGATCTATCAAATTTGTTCATTCATATAAACAACCAAAAATTTCTGACCAAAATTAATGAAACTAATACTAAACCTCAACTAACAACAGTAAACAAATGCAGGTCATAACGAAAACTATATTCAGAAGCAGTTCCTTAGGATGTAAGGTCAAAGAAAAGTCATGAGGTAAAGATGTGTGATTAATGCTCTCAACAGCTACCAGCAAATTTCATCAAGCTGACATGCATTCAAACATCAACTACAGCCAGCACAGGCGTACAAAAGCAATGATATGGTCATGGCAAAATCTAACTAAGATAGGTAACCCTTTTCTTGAGGATGGGAATCAGTGTATGCCATTTTGTCAGAGGTATAGTGTTGCCTGATCTTAGTCACTCTTCCTAGTATTCTGTTTCTCGAAGAGTAGAACCTAGAAAGCAAATTATCTATGACGTTTTCTTTGCTGAGAGATGCATATAATCAGTATATAACTAACATGTATTAGTGAGTGGTCTTAAACAAGGTACAATAGACTATTTAGACCGAAATGGTACAGTTTCCGTAAATATGCATACTTGAAAGTTGGCATATGCTCATGTATATGCATCACATACAAGTACATGCAAAGCAAGATGATTCAAGTGTAACATACCAGCATCAACATCTGGAGACAAATGTTTTACTTCATTGTCATGAACTGGCTCTTTGAATGAAATCCACAAACAAATCAAGTATGCTAACCAAGCAACTGACATAACCCAACCAGGCAAAGTATCTTGATTAATTGTTAGCGCATATATTTTGAAATTAGTTTGAAGCAAGCCAGCAAGAGCAGGACCGCATGCCATTCCAAGAGCACTTGCACTGACAAAACCTGCAGAAGCCTGCATGCGGATTTTAAGAGGAACACAATCACTAATGTATCGACGATTAACAGCCCTCGCAGAACCCATCCTGCACATAAGTACATTCATCATAGGAAAGGGATATATGGAGATCATGTTTCAGATTAGGTAATAAACAATATGCTCAAATCTGATCCAAGGTTTATCCTGTAAAATAATTGAACATAAAAGCATTAGTCGCAATACTTCTGCAAGTAAAAAGTTCTACTGAATATATACCCATGCCTCTAAAACTGAAAAGATCATCATGCAAAGCTTATCCCATCATCCAAGGGCTTGGCTCTAAAGGAAGCCCAAAATTGAGAAGGCAAATCCATACTACCAAGCCAATATTAAACCTAAATAAATCTGGTGCTAAATTCCTTTCCTAATGAAACTTAAGCAATAGAGGTGTCTGTCATCAGAACTGCAATGCTGCAACGAATGAAAATAAAGGAGGACAACATCATGAGCTGATCGTAAATGTTGAGCAGAGCAGATTTTTGACATAGGATGGCCTTCCAAAAAGAATCAAGATTTCATGCCTAATTCTTTGTCAATATTTGCAGCTTACTTGACTACATCAGGTGAATTAGTTGCTGTTTCATTTAGAGAGGACAATTACATTATACTGAGAAGCTAAATGTTGTATACTGTGTTTATATTTGTTCTGAACAACACTATCAAAGGGAATAGTATAAAAAGAGCACAAAACGTCTTAGAGGCACAAAGACTTGAAGAAACATATCCTTAAACTTCATAAATCCCAAGCACAAGCAGAAAAAGAGAATATTAAATGTATGAACTTAAATTACTATTCCTCAAGGTTATGTGAAACTTCGCATAGAGAGGTCTGTGAACTCCATTTCAAGTTACACAATGTAGAATAGTTATATGCTGTTTACATGAATGCATGGAGTCGATGTTTATCTGAGTCTCTTTCATATACTGGTTCTTGGCAACCATAGAGTACTAAGAATATTTATCTATCACCTAGCAAACACTTATCAAGCTATTGTGTCTCAAAATAACTACATATACAAGTTTCAACAATCACATTGCCTTGACATTCAAGTGCCTAAAAGTCAAGGTGTGCATTGCTAAAATATGATAAAACAGAAATAAATTAAGATTTTAGAGCATATAAATTCACTCACATTTCTAGAGTAAGTTTCATGCTCCTTGAAACTTGTATACAATTATAAATCCATAGAATAATCATCATGAAATATAAAATGAACAATTTTACTTACCCACACAAGAGACGGCCGATGAGAAGAATTGTTAGGGAGTCCAGATCATAAGCCAGTGCATATAGAATATTGCCAAAAAAGAGCACAATGCTGCTAAATACAAGAGGTCTGAAGTATGACCTATTAGACCATGCACTAAAATAAACTGAAGAGAACACTTGTGCAACAGCCATAGAACCAATAATTACCCCACAAACTGTAGCAGCAGCTCCAAGGTGCGTTGAGTAGTGATCAGCAGTTGGTACAATGATATAAGTATTAACCATATAAAGGTAGGTGTTAGCCAAGTTCAAGAGAAGAGACATAAAATTATATCTTTTATCATCAACTTGGTCCTCCTCTGAACTAGATGCATCTTCTTGAACGATAAGTGCATGTTGACCCAGATATTGAAGGAAATTTGTGGAATGGGTTAGCTTGTCTACTGATGCATGTATTAGATGAATCACAGGATCCTTAGCCTGATGCAAAAAAGAAAGAAGAACAAGACCAAATATTTTGAGTTAGATGTTCATGGAAAGAAAGATATTCTAAATGGGGCTGATGCAATATCAACAGCAGATGCAGGACCAAGGGAAGGCCTTGATTTCAATAGGGCATCTTTGTATTTGATTTTGGGGTTTTACTGGCTTTTAGGATCGTTTGCACGATAAAGAATGGCTGATAGTAAGGTAACTTTATAAAATTTTAAATATATGAATAACCAAGATTTAGCGATTGAAATTGAAAAATATACAGAAATAACCAGCAAGAGCTCTAGCAAAAGAAAAAAATGGACCACCGAGTAGCATATTCATAAGAGATATACAAAATAAGGTAATGAATAAGGTGATGGAATTGAATGCCAGGTACTAATAAACCCAAAAAGAGATTAAAATGAAAAAAGAAAAAGAGATATTAAAAAAGAAGAAGTTTTTCTAAGACATACTGTGTCTATATCTATGATGTTACCCAAATCTCTGCTTTCTACTTGTAACATTAATTAATCTCCTTTATAATTTGTTTCTTCCTAACTTTCAGTAGCATATCTGTCATGAATCTGCTAGTTGCTGATATCTCAATTGAACTCTGCCAATTATTTATTATCGGATCATATTGCCTAAACTGTGCAGCTATTAAGTCCTCGTTTATTCTTAGATATGAAATATAACATATTTATCCTAGACTCAACACAATTTTATTACTTAATTGGTGCTAAATAGAGCCAAAACTAATCTTCTTTATGGTAAACTTCAAAGTACAAACCATATGCACTTCAGCTGATAGAAAGCAGAACTCTCTTTTAGAACCCAGATATGCTTTTGTATATTAAACATCACAATGTCAGATGAACCATTTTGGTCTTGCATCTAAGTCTATCAATGATGTTACATAGAATATAAATCATACCGTCAGAGCTGTTGAAGGCTGATCATAAATGGACAGATAGCTTCCTTGATGCTCCTGAAGATCTGCAAGTTTACGAGACAATGCTCCCACAACAGCTGCTATTCCCTAATTCAAATTAATGCTTCAGTGAATATGCTTGATGTGATATAGCCTTTTAATAGTAGAAAATATATCACAACTAAAAGGAAGTCAAGGATGAAAAAAAAAGAACAAAAGTTCCTGAAGAATGCTGACGAAATGTATCGAGGTAATATTTGACAGATTACCACATGCTTGAAGACTTGCCGTAACTGAGAATAAGGATGATTTGATCTAGTACTTAAATAATAATCAGTGAATTTGTAGCCAAAGCATTTATCAAATTTCTTCAGTATTTTACGAATACCAGCAGCATTCAAATCTAGGAATCTGAGAAGTCTTAGAAGATCATGTCCAGTTGCTGCGTATGCTTCACGTAGTTCAGATATCTCAGATATATCTGGATGCTCAAGAAGTTTCGTCTGCTGCTCGTCCAACTCTTGAATCCTGCATGCAAGAATCCCTTGTTGTTCCAGAAAAAAGAGGACAATCTTCTCAATCTGGACATAGTAATGAAGAGACCCGATAAGAAATGCAAGTTCACATGGGTGAAGAAAGTGGATTCATAGTTTCCTACTGAACATACTCTTTAAGATCCATAGAAGATAACAATAGGAATGCTAAAACAAAGTATTCATAACTAAAGAGACTCAAAAGTACTTTTTCAGCCGTATTATCATTATAAAGGGAATAACTTTTTCTATCAACCACATTTGGTTTTAATAAAACAACAGCAACTTTGAACTTCATAATATAAGTCAGAGGAACATGACTAAAACACTGGTAATCTTCAGGCAAACACATGTGCATGACTCAAAAACTTCAATGTCGATGGGCCTTGACACTGTAAGGTCTGAACCAAATATAACTTAAATTTGAGAATTCAGCCAAGATTCACCAACCACGGATCCAGATAAAAATTAATTTTGTCCAAAATAAAGTAAACAGACAGCCTGATGGAAGCTATACATACTTGGTCATCTAGCATCTTTGAAAATTCTTTTAGAACATGGCGACGATCTTTTCTTCCTTGCTGCATTTGTTGAACAAACTGCTCAACCGTTCTCTTCATCAAATTATAATTAATATAATATCTGGAAATAGTATGAAATGATTAGTCCAGATGAAACAGTTAAGTATTGAAAACAAAGCTTAGCGTCAGTAAACAATAATATCTGACAAATCAAATGAGACTAGAAAAACATAAACAAGAAAAATTCCAATCAACTATAAGTAATTAGCTAAAGAATTAGGACCGTAAACATGTGGCAGCTAATTCTGCATTATTATCTGTTAGTCATATCAAGCATCAATGGTCCATCCCAGCAAGAAAAACTAGAATGCTTGTCCTTTAAGAACAAACAAACCAACAAGTATTACACTAATACAAGAAAAATTATGATACCAAACACAAAATGTCATGTATGATTATAAAGATTGAAATCTCCAAGAAAATAAAACTATCAGAACAATAATGCACCATGAGGAAATTTCAGGTTAGAACTATGAAAACAAATAAAATGACAAAGTGCTCTCTGCTAGCCTCAGGACAGACAGAAGGCTAACAGGAGAATCTGAAAAGTCTTGAAACATTGTATTTACATACTTATGTGCTTCCATTTGCATTCAATACTTATTCATTATGTTGTATGTTTAAGTTGGTAGCATATCATCAAGTATCTATGTTGATGTGATTTCTAGCAAATAATCAACTCTTGGATAAAGTAGGTGTAGATTGACAGCAGACTGTAAGGATAATAAAACAACTGTTGTGGCCATAGTAGACCACAACTTGATGAGTAAGAAGTGAGAATGCACCCAGCTGATATAAGGTTTCTTGCTACCAGGAGCTTTCGAAAGTAAGAGTCTCATTTGGAAACGACTGCAACTTAATGTAGAACTTACAGAAGAAAGCATACCTTTCCCACCCTTGAACTTGATTAGCCATCAATTTCTTCCCAAAATTAACCATTTTGACAAAATGTGCAAATGAATTTACACTGCAATTCTACAAGATAAAAAAGGAATCAGACTAAAATATAACTTTAGACCATAAAAAACAACTAAATCATGCAAAAGATCTATAGGTTCATTTAAATTACACAACTATCATAGATCGCAGAATCATTCTATTTGGATCATATTGACTCAGTGGTTCTCTGTAGCCAAACCAATCTTGCTGCTAGAATCAGCGGTTCCTACATGCTAAAAGAGATGGCTTCAATTAAAGAGAATGAAAATGTGGAAGAACACGATGCAGACAACATTCCCAACCTAGCCATATAAAGAAGAGAAAACCACTCTCTCAGGTTAAATAAGTCGACGACTTTTCTTCTTACTCCACAAGAGGAAGCCTAAATACTAAATAGTAAGCTCCTTCAATCCATCTGTCTCTCTACAGTTACTCTCTGGGATTCAACTGGCAGCACACATGCTCAATCAAAACCACAAGAAATCTAAATATAAGAAGATTTATGAACTGCATTCTGCTTCTACTCATCAGTAAAAAAAACAAAAAAAAAAAAATCTGATACGTATTGTCTTTCTACGGCCGCCACAGGACTCATTGTGAATGTCGCCCACCAATTCAACCCAGCACCTATACTGATCGTGTTTCTAAAACAATTCCTGAATGGAAATGTCATCAAGAATTAGACATTCAGCTACGGACTACTCATGACAGAAGACCAAAAGAGCAGTCCTGATAAAACTAGAAGAAGAACGATTATATACTCCTGCAGATCACTAAGGAAACCCTGAAAATAAGAAACAAATAGATCCTTTTAGCGACAAGCTGTACCGCCAAGAACAAAACACCACGTACCGAAAAGGCGACCGAGAGATCGAAGCAGAGCAAATCCGCGAACGTAAGCCCTGATCCACGAAGTAAGAGGATATCGGCCCAAGATTCTACCTAACGAAAGAAAAGGCGCGTAATCCGATCGCGCCGAAGCTTTCCCGCACCACAACGCGGCCAAGATCAAGCGGCGAGATGCGACGTCGAGGGAGGGTTACGCGAGGAGGAGCCGAGTTGCCGTTCCCCACTCACGACTGAGATATGTATTTATAGAGAGAGAGAGAGAGAGAGGGACTCGTCGTATGGAATTGCTCGCAGCAAAAAATTGGGGGGGGAACACAAATTATAATGTATTTGGACTTCGACATCTTCTTCTTATATTCTTATACACAACATCTGGGGCACGTAAGTGTTTGTAATAACTACTAATAAGAAGCTTGATGATATCATATGATTAATTATATACTACCAAATCTAATTGCAAGTCAATATGTTGTTTATTTGAATTGGTAATCCACTAATTCTTTGATTTGGTCGGTCAAACTCTATTGTTGTTATTATTTGATGTGTTCTCTATGCTACTACTTCCACCAAAATATGGAAGACATATATATATATATATATATATCAACATTCAACCTTCCCATCAGATTTTTTTTTTTGTTGGATGCTTAATATCGAATCTGGCAAATGTGGCTTGTCAACGCTTACTAAATAATCCAAGTTAGTTTTCGTCCCAGCTAAAAGGAAGTTGACTATGATTGATGTCAACGCTTACTATGATTGTTGTTGGATTATTTAGTCATCTTTCAATATAGAACAATAGTTCACTGTTGTTTTCTTGACTTTGAGATCATAGTCTTTGTTGCGAGTAGATCACTGTTGTTTTCAATATAGAATAGTTAGTTTAGTCATGAAGAAATAAATCATTATTAATGAACTGTAGAAGAACTTACCACACTTGCCATGATTCCAACATGATGATGATAGGCTATGTATGACAAAAGCTGACTCATAAATAGAGGAACTGAGAATGAGTATTAGTAGAGATTTTTTTTCCGTTGACTTTGAGGTTTTTCTTCTCCCGTTTGATTTGACTTTGAGATCCATGCAATCGAACGCTCAACTCCCGAAACGATCTTTAAGTCAGGACTTTTTGTTGATATGAATGTCGGAATGATTCTATTAAGAAAAATACTAAATTAAGAGGGAAAGAGCAGAGATCTGATACAGATTATGATCGTATTCTCCTATAACTAATTGAGAAAATCTCTTATAACTTACTCATAGAGAAAATATGTCTCTCTAAATCTATATAAATATTACTCACTTCAAATGTTATTTCAACCGCATCTTCATGACATCTTTATTTATCATAATATCAAAGTCAATCTTGCCTTAGCAAGACTTTCGCTTGTTATCGAGCGATAATAATCTAAAGCTTCCGCGAAGGAAGGTTTCTACTAACTCTCAATGGGATCAACATCAACAACACAAAGATCTCGATGATGACCTCTCCTATTGCTTTCGGATCATTGAACAAAATCATCGACTCCGACACTACGCTAAACATCTTTCCCAAGATGGAAAACCAACTAGGGAAAGCACTTAAACATGATTTCTATCCCCAAGATCACCTTAGAGCACTCCTATCAGAACAATGGCACCATCAACAACAGGACCAATGGGCTCGCAACCGAGCAGCTCTCCCTCGTTTCTTAACTTAGTTCCTCCATCGATAGCAAATACGAAGCTAAAGCCATGTTGTCGTCATCACCTAATTTGCACCAAACAGTTGGTCGCCCCTCCTCACCGATGAAGAGCTCTTAGCCAACAGATCTCTGCTCAGATATGTTGAGATCCACTATTGCTCCTCCTCCTCCGATGGTTATAATCCTCTGATCGTAGGTCGCTCTCTGTTCTTCCTCACCGCTACTGATCTTCAATCACTACCGCTCTGCTGCTCTCCAAGAGATGACCATCCACTATATGATAAGGAATTGGCTTAGGAGACGAATACAAGGAATTAGGAATAGCAATTTGGGCACGAGACTAAGTGATGTCATTCGAAGAATAAAATGATAAGTTGATTAATTATGAAACATATCTGAAATGCAATGAAAGGATGACAAAACCAATCATCAAAACTCAAGTCAGTCAAAAATCCAATAGGAAGCAACAATAACTTCAACTGACTAAGATGCCTCTTGACACATGGGTAACAAGCATGCCCTCTTCTATTACACCATCAATCGTTCAATCACATTAGCAACTCCAACAATAATTAAAGTGACAACTTAAATAACCATCACCATCCCTAGCATCCCAACTATAACATCCATTAATAAGTCATCTACCAGCTTTATTATAAAGTCGGACACTCGGTAAAAGTCTATCAATCTCAACCAAGGCTTCCTACTACACCTAGTTCACCTCAAGTAAATATCATGACTATGATGTTTCTCATCATATTACTTTTGATCTATAAAACTTATCCATCCACAATAACTATGGAGATAACGAAGACATTATCATTGATGACGGTAATGGAATCCTCGTTACTCACATGTTCCACAACTCTTAATTCATATACTATCACTTTTACACTTGATGATGTTGAATGTGCACTTCACATTAAAATAAATCTTATTTTTATTTTTTTAATTTCTTATTTGTATACTATGGTTGACGAAATGATTAAATTTGATTTCCTTAATCATGCGAAAAAGTTAGAAATTCTATTAGTTAATTTATTTCCTAATCAGTGATCTGATTTTTAGGAAGTAAATAGTTTATATTTCATTTTCATGTGTGAACCATAAGAAATGAATATTATATTTCTCTGAAAGCATAATAAATATAAATTAAAAATAAAAATTAAATTATTACTTACCTTTTGGGGAGATCTCATCTTCTCCTATATAAAGGGGCTCCTCCTCCCTTATTCCTCATCGAGCCTGACAATGGAAGGATTGAGGAGGAGATGATCCTGAGGAAATGATAGTCGAGAATGAGTAAGATTCTCTAATTTTTATGAACTTTAATTTATGCTTTAAATATTGATATTGGGATTGTTATAATTTTATGATGCATAATAATATTTTAATTTCAAAAATTTTTAATTAATAAATAATGATAATTGATTTATGAGGTTAGAATGATTATTTAATTTATATTAGTTTCTTAAGCTTAAGTGAATTTTAAGATTAACTTAATTATTAAAATTATTATTTTTAGATTAATAATTTTGATTTAATTAATTAGATATATTTATGTTTCTATAATCTAATTAGTTTTAAATTTAAGATCATATATTTAAATTCTTTATCTTATATATTTAAGTTAATTTTTAATTATTTAATATATTAAATCTAATTTAATAAGATTATGATATTGATATAGTTGTTATATGTAATATACTGTCCTAGTAGTTCATATTGGAAGTACAATCTATGAAAGGAGCTGCAAACCCACCACGGCGAAGCCACCAATAGACATAGTCTAGTATATCACACATCAAATATAATCTTTTATAATATTTAATCATACTATTTTTGGATGCATGAATGAGTGAATGGATATAAATGAATGAGCATGGATGTTTATGTATCCCTATCGAGGGCATGTATGATTATTCCTTCAGGGATTAGTAGGTCATCGATGTGATGACTAGACAGTTCCTCCATCTATTGTTGGGAGGAACGTGTCCCCACTTAGGCGGGTGAGAGATATCACTTTATCCGTTGTTGAGAGTGCGATATGAATTACCTCTATTCACTGTTGGGAGGACTCAATTCCGTGAAATATGTCTTTCTATATGCTGATAAGAGAGTACACCATGATTTTACCCATGTGATGACTAAAAAGAGTGATGTATACTTTTGATATTTGTTGTATGTGGCTGATGCATTATTTTATTTATTACATAAGAAATTATCATTATCTTTTTTATACATAAGTTTTATAATGAATCAACATATTATCATTTTTCTATTGAATTATTAATGTGTATATATATATATATATCATGAATATTGAAGATTATTTTTATTATTTTTGAAATTCCTACGCATGTATGATTGTTGATATGTTTTCATCTTGTATTTATGTTTAAAGTAATCTACTACTTTATAATAGATCTAAAGCTCGGGTATAAGATACTTGTGACCTTATCAGGAGATGTGATATTTTCTCTAGTTAATATAACATTTACTATTGTAAAGACACTGATTTGAATTCAATGATAAAGACAAAAATATATTATATAATTTATGAATAATAAAATAATAATTTATTATAATTTATAAATATGGGATGTGACATGTCAAGTCTACTTTTTACTTTCAAACCCACGGGTCTTTAACCACAAGCCATACCAATGATACATTACCAGATTCAACTGAAGAAACCTCAGACCCCTCAAACAAACCTCTCCTGACCACATCATTTAGTGCTTCCCCTCCATATATACACTCCTTGTTACTCTAATTCTTTACCTCCTCACTCCTTCGACAACTTCCCTACTTAATTCTTCACAAATTTACCTAGTAATGACTGATGAAGCAGAACCCTTAGAACCACAACTAATGTCTTTGTCTTCTCCTCGGTCCAGTGATATCAAAGTGCATCAGCCTGGTTAGGTGCATGTCAATGACTCTCCACCAATACCTATACCTACAACACAACCTAATAATCTCATAGCACCTAAACATCATATCACAATATGCTTCAAAAATAGCATTTTCAAATTGTGTCAAATTCTTAACCTTCATACTACCACAAATTCTTCGCCTGAGCCTATTGAACCTAGAACCATCACTCAAGCCCAAAAATATTCACATTAGCACAAAACTATTTATGAATAATATGATGTCTGACTCTATAATTTTACAGTGACCCTTGTACAATTTAATCACACACTAAATATCGTCAGATGTAAGTGGATATTTCAAATTAAGTAAAACCATATGGATCCACTGCTAAATATAAAGCATATCTAGTGGCCAGGGGATTTCATCAACTATCAGGTATTGACTTCACAGAGACTTTCAGTCCAATTATTAAACCGATAATACTTCAACTTATCTCTAATTTGGTTATTGTAAAAGGTTGGCACATACAACAATTGGATATTAATAATGTTATCGTATAAGGGACCCTAACTCAAGATGTCTTTATGCAGTAACCTCCTAGCTTCATCCATCCTCAATATCCAAGACTTATTTATAAACTACAAAAGGTATTTATATATTTCATCAAGCTCTTGGAGTTTGGTACTTTGGCTCGTTTTTGACATCAACTAGCTTCATCAACTTTAAGTCTAATCCTACCTTATTTCTATAACAACAAAATGGTAATATAATATATCGCCAGTGTATATATATGATATTATCGTTATAGACAATAATTTTATATAGGTCAAAGAATTCCTTAGGTAGTTAGCAGATCGATTCTCCATCAAGGACATAGGACCCTTAAGCCAGAAATAGGATGAAGATAAAGGAAGGGGATGCTATATAGAAATAAATAGGAGAAAGGTAATAAGAGTGTAATCGGCCAACACAGCTTCTTCTATTGGCACTGCTTCTTTTCCTTAGAGATAAATCACCCCTATCCCTCTCGCATTCAAAAAAGAATGTATAGGATTTGAAGCAACATACATATCTTCGTGACTCTT
Source organism: Ensete glaucum (assembly GCA_021527575.1). Classification (NCBI taxonomy): domain Eukaryota; kingdom Viridiplantae; phylum Streptophyta; class Magnoliopsida; order Zingiberales; family Musaceae; genus Ensete; species Ensete glaucum. The sequence goes on along the minus strand of CM038553.1, from coordinate 791,256 downwards.
TCTATCTTAAAGAAGTATATTTAAGACCTACTATTAAAGATGAATATTAAGGACACCAAAGAGGTTGTCGCTCCACTCTTCACTACTAAATCACTCAAATTATATGATGACATCCCTACTGTAGATCTCACATAACACCAACAAGAACTTATTACTCAAACATATGGACATCTCATTTACCGTCAACAAATTTATCACAATTTATGCATCGATCATCCACTATGAATTGATTTTTAGTAAAATGAGTCATACATATCTCAAGGAACTCTCAATCATGGACTTCATCTTTGTAAACACTCATCACTTCATCTTCATGCCTTTGTTGATACTGATTGGGTAAGGAATATTGATGATTGAACATCTACATCATGATATATTATGTTTTTAGAGCAAATCTAATCAGTTGGAATGTCAATAAATAAAATACATTTGCAAGGTCCACAACCAAAACTGAATACCGAGTCATCGCCACCACTATTACAGAACTCAACTGGGTCACCAATCTGATATAACAACTTGATATCAACTCCATATTCATTCCTACAATATATTACAACAATGTCTAAGCTAACTAACTATACGCCAATCCAGTATTCCACTTCCGCATGAAACTCATCGTCATCGACTTCCACTTCATTCGAGATCAAGACATCAACTATATGTTTCTCACATACATATTGATGATCAACTAGTAGACTCTCTCACAAAACTCTTCACTAGCAAAAATACTTTCATTACATTTTAATGATATTTCAATAATCTTATTCATCACTTCAATGATATTTCAATAAGATTCTTCATCACATCTTAATTTATCAAGATCAGTTGATGGCCATAGGAAATCCTTCCATTTGTCTTGTTGTTTTTTGTCATGAAGATGATAGATCTGCACCCATAACTTGGTGTAGTTTGCCTGCGTGCTTGTTTTTCTTTGGATCTGTGTGCTTATTTTCCGGGGATTACAAGAGCTGCGATCAAAGAAGAGCAAATATAAACACAAAGTTCGTCATCTGAATCATTCACCGAGTTTAATCGTGCTACATATGTGTTGGTCGAAGCTGGTGAACATCCAGAGAAGCGTCGATTCATGGGAACTCAGCCGCCGCATGTAACCGAGTTAATGTACATCAGATTGCCTTGCCACCTCGTCGTCCTCCTCCTCCTCCTCCGCAGCCGCCGCCTCCTCTGCGTCAGATGGAGTAGCTCCAGAGCGACACGTCAGCGTCAGCGTCCACGTCGTCCCAAATGGAATCTACCGGCGCACCCTCCGCCATACCGTAGTCGCAGTAGCCCAAATGCATGCCGTCGTAACTCATCATATCAAATGTGACTCCTTCTTGGCTGCCGATCCCATCTTCCAGTAACACTGATGAAGGCGTGGCCGCCGTCGTTATAGGCGACAATGAGGGGGATGTACTTGCTGACCTCTCCATCGTTAAGGAGGATTCAAAGGTAGCGTTGGAGTCCGACGGCGGCCGGAACGCCTCCGCGGCCTCGGCGGCAGCCCGTGCGATGTCCCGGGAGCAGGAGAACGAGGCCGGCACGTGGAGCCGCCATGCCGAGTCCGCGAAGTTGAGGCAAGAGGATCGGCCTCGTAGCATCATCGCCGCGACGTCGTGGGCCCGCGCCGCCATCTCCGCCGTGGGGAACGTGCCCAGCCAAATCCTGGACTTCTTGTTCGGCTCCCGCACCTCGCACACCCACCGCCCGGCGGCCCCCCGCTGGCGCACGCCCTTGTACACCGGGTGCCGCGTCTCCCGGAACTTGGTCCGCCCCGCCGGCCGCTTCGGTGGCGCCTCCGACACCGTCGCGTACAGCCACGTCCCCTTGTTTCCCGAGGCAGTGGCGGCGGCGGCGGCGGCGTCATCACCAGAAAACGCCTCCATCCTGTTCAGGTTCAGCTTCTTGGAGAGCGTTCGATCTGCGAGTGAAGCAGTGAGTTGCCGATGAGAAGAAGGGGAGAAGGATGCGGAGATATATATATATATATATATATATATATATATATATATATAAAGAGTCGAGGACGGCGACATCGCGATGGGGCACACGGGGAGGAACAGCTGGATAAAGCCGGGCGGCGAGGGACCATTTTTTTAATGCGTTATGGGCGTGATGGGGAAGCGCAGGTAACGGGACGTCGCGTGTGGCCAGGAGATCCTGGTCTTCTTCTTCTTCTTCTTCTTCTTCTTCTTCTCTCTCGCTGTCTCTCTCTCTCTCTCTCTCCCTCTCTCTCTCTACCAAAGCCGACACAGTTGTTGTCTCCCTTATGGCTTCGAGTACCAGAAGCTAAATGATATAGTACTGCTTCAGAGGGTGGGCGGCTTGACTTGTGGAGACGACGGGGACGCTGCTGTCTCCTCGACTCAGCAAAGTAAGTGGACCCATAAGCCAGGAACCAATCAGATGAGTCCACGTCGGTGCTAGCCACCGGTCCTGTGATATGTACGACACCGACTTTTTGGCAGCAGCGCCTCCCGTTCATTGTATTATCGTGATTTGACTTTGATATGATATGGAATGTGGTCGCCGAGTGCCTGAGAAGAAGAGAGCCCCACGTTGGTGACAGTTAAGATTTCAGTTGGGCCACCCGCGAGCGACAACGCGGTTTGGGATGGTGTGGGCGGTGGCGGTTGGGGAGTCGCCGTACGCGAGCAGCCCACCGACGCTGACTCAAGAAACATCCTCCGTAGCTTCTTCACCCACCGGCAACCCTGCTGCGTGCGGTGGCCTCACTCGCTTCCGTCACCTGCAACTCCCGGGAAGAAATAAGAAGAGATGGCTCTCAAACAGAGACATATATTGACGACGCCCAACAAAGTTCGTGCAACAAATCTTTGTTTGACTCGCCCTCCTTTGTTTATGAAGCAGTGAGCTGTTCCCGCACGAGGGAGGAGGACGAAGAGTCGATCGGAATCTGATCTCTTTTATTTGTTTTTTGAGTTGCTGGATGAAGCAAAGTGACAGGGCGGCGCCCCTTGGTTCAGGCTGCATGGGCGGTGGCTCGGGACACGTTTTGGGAGATCGGGACGGCCGCTGCCGCCGTTGACCGATGACCTGTTAGCCTTTTACAGGGCCCCCCACATCAAGCTACGACGATTCCCGACAGTCAAATCATGGGCGGGCGTCGGCATCGATGCTGGGGGGGGACCCACATTGTGATATAAGATTTCTTATCAATTTTATATAAGATATTTGTATTTTAATTTGTTCTTCTTAATTTTCTTAAAGATATATTATAATTCTTCAAAAATCAAATTATATGATATGTTATACTTATAATTGTTATATATTCAATCTCAGAGCTTGAGAAAGAAATAAATTTTTATTCTTTTGTTATGCATGAAATCACTTCTAACCTAGGACTAAGCATAATTACTGAAATAATTATAACAATCAACTATAATCACTATCAGCAGCATAAGAATATAATTTAAAATTTTTTTATCTGTCATAGTGAATATCATAATTGAGATATTTAAGATCTCTTTTAATGTTTCTAAGTGATGCTTGACTAGGTCATGAATATGTATAATAAACTAAGATAAATTAATCCTTAATTAATTTTTTAACTGAATCTCATCTTTTTTAAATTTTATTATCTAACATAAGTTTATTATTTATATCCATTCGAATATTCACTAGCTTACAAGCTACCATATGAAATATTTTTCATAATTTTTTTCTATTTTTCTTAGCATTAAAAATTTTATTTTTATCTTGAATAATTTTCATTCCAACAAAATAAAAATGCTCGAAATAAATCATTTCAAATTTTCAAGATAAATCATATCATCTATATATAATTTTACAGACAATAAAAATTTTCATACATTGCGCTTGCGCTTTTATATATATTTATATATAAGGTTGGTGCACTTAAACTTTTTTGAAAGTTACGGTAAAAAAATAACTATGGATTCACATGTAGCATGCTCTCAATGCATGTAACTTGTAGACTTTATCTCTTTACAATTTGATTTTAAATCTTTCATGTTGCGTGAAATAAATCTCTTATAATTTTTCATTCAAAAAAATTGATTGGTATTAAATTGATAATTTTATCAATTATCAATTATGAATTTTATTGATTTAATCAAAGACGTCAATTATATCTTGATCCCCATTAAAATTCTGTCGGATACTTCCATTTTACATATTGAGGGTGTCGCGTGACTCGTCAGAAAATTAATGGGAAAATATTAAGATATGTCTTAATCGATTACTTTTTACAAAATCTGTATGTTATTTATTTATATTGCATTTCTTATTTGTAAGAAAAATGTCACTTGTAAACTTCCTATGTGACATACTTGATGTCAACCATCTCACTGGTCCAAACTACACATATTGGCTTTGTAACTTGAGAAACATTCTCGCAGTAAAGAAAATCACATATATCATTAACACAATATTGTCAATGACAATTCCATCATTCTTCATCTTCGCTAGTTGTTTAAGGAACATGAAAGAACTGAAAGAAATGAGATATTCAAGAGTCCCTTCTAAGCTAAAATGACAGAGAAGACATCGGTTCAGAACCATATCCTGAGGATGATCGAGTAGATTGAGAAACTCATATGATAATGAATGATCCTAGACGATAAATTGTTTGATTTTATATTTAGTTTCTACTAGATATATTTTTTTTAATTCATTATAAATTTTAATATGAACAAGTTTGAGATGAAACAAGTTTCTCAAGTTGAGTTTCTCAAGTTGAAAGAAAGTGAGAGCAGCATTGACATGAATCATCAATCAACTTTAAAAGAGAGCCATGGGCAAAGAGAAAGAATGCTTAGCTTGGAAGCATGGCAGAATCAGTAAAGCCAGGAAGGGAGTGGTTTATGTCCTCAACAGTTACAAAAACTCACCAAGAAGATAAGCGTAATTGGAATCTTGATTCCTCATTAGTCAAATGAGATGCAATCGTTTTCAATCAACTTCAGATGAGCCATCAGCAAATAGGAAGAATGCTTAGCCTGAAAGATTCAGTAAAGCCAGGAAGATATATGTAAGCATGTAAGTTGATTCCTATTTCTATGATGCAATGCAACAGCTCAACAGAACCTGTGTCATGACAAGACATCTCATATACCACAAAAAAGATGAATTCCCATTCTTAAGCACATAAAACTCTAGCCTAAGATGAGAAACCACATAAAATTATGCATAGGACACATAAATCTAAGATGAGAACTGAAGATCCACATGGCATACACAATCTGTTTGCTGTGTTGCTGTCAATCCAGTGGATCATCCCATGATGTAGTTAGGGAGGTAGCACTCTGGTGTCAGCTTCATTAAGCAAATGACTAATACCATCCAATATAATTTTTTCTTTGTAGTATAGACAGCAGACATGAGTGAGTAATCTGAATGTAGAGATGTCTGCAAAAGACCAACTAAAACAAGAAGCCTTGTGTAGCAGTTAGAAGAAGATTATATTACATAAGCCTTATGTAGTAGGTAGAAGAAGCATCATGTGAAATAGTCTGCCTAACACAAAAAGAGCTACATGGAGTACAATGATGATTACAGAATACAGTGACTTTATAATTGTGGCAAATTTTTTTGGGTCAACAGATGGTAAATCGAGTTTTAACAAATGGTAGGACTTTCTAAATGACACAACAATTAATGTAGGGAAATATTACAACTTATTTCTTAAGGTCAGAAAACAGTCAAACTTGTCCAATTTGAACAGGCAACCAGTTCTATACTAACTCTTCATAAAAAATGAGTGAACTTGAAGAATTGCACATTAAATTCCAAAAACAAATTTCAATATTAATTTACTCTAACAATCTGATGAGATTCACAAAAGCCAAAAGAATTCATTTTCATGAACATGTTATTTTATTCATATATATATATATATATATATATATATATATATAATAAGTTTAAGTTTATGTTGAGACTATGATGAACCATAGATTTGACTAATTTACAGAAAGATGCATCAGCAATCTGATAAAAGCAAGTACATGAGCAATAAGCATGTCTCAGAGCATTCCACCAAAGATAACTAGAGAAAAATGACTGTATTAACCAGTCAAAAAAGGTGTAAATTGTACCTGATACAAGTGACAATGGCAAGCCAAGATTTCCTTGATGTGCACAAGCATTTTTGACTGGCTAACATATTGAAAACTAGTGTCGGTATCCAATTTAGCGTGCGCTCATTTCCAGCTCCAGCTAACTCCAGTTATATTGAAATGACCAGCCATTTGGGATGATGACCTAAAGGCCAAATTATTCATACAAAATAATAAGGAGGAAAGATTATAATTTGAGCAATACGAGTGCCGTGCCAGGGTATCCACCACTGATGTGCTTCATGTGCTCCTTGGAACCGATTGATCATTGTGAAAGTATGAAGGTTGAGCTGATAAATTCACACACCTAAACTGCAAAATCAGATGTTAGTTTCAAGACAAGCGCAATAGCTTACTAGAAAAGAAAATTCAAATATCGCAGTAAAACAAATCACAAGCGAACAAGCATTTTCAAAAACACCAAACAACAATGCAGAGTAACCAGAAACGCGAAAGCAACATGAGCTTCTTGTACATTTATACAAAATAGCCAAGTCTTGGTTGCAGTTTATAGATGTCTGAAAAAGAAAAGAGTTAGATTTGAGTTTATAATCCCATTTCTCACTTGTTTTATGTTTCAAAGGGACAGTGAAACATAAGGCATGCAAGGTCAAAGGTGGAGTTTGACAGAATTTCAATCTATTTTCTGCTAAACAAGCACCGTAATCTGCCTTGTTCCAGTCGCTCAAGCAACTTCTTCGTGCCAGGAACGTCCATATCTGAGAGCTTCTTGAGATAACCAATTGCACCATGTGAAATCATCATCTTCTTGCACTTTTTGCTCGACAACATAATTAAAAGGCAAGAGACTGCATACTTGTTTGCGGTGTTCTGAGGACTGGGATCAAGCAACTGAACCAGATTTGGCACACTCTTGTCATCCTTCTTAACATCCCTACCATTTTGAGGATATGTCATCAAGCTAGCAATTGCTTGTGCCGCAACCTCTCTCGCACCATTACTCTTGGCCTCAAGCATCTTCACAAGCAAGGGTATGCAACCAAATTCTCCAACAATTCTTTTGGTTTCTGCTGAGATGGAGAACTTACAAATGGCGGCTGCGGCTGCCTGCTGTGCCCCCAGAGATCCATTTTTCAGCACATGCACAAGGCAAGGAAGCAAGCCAAGTGAGATCAGACTCTCCATGGATACAGAACCAACCAGATTCTTCAATGCACCGACTGCTGATTCCTGTGGTAAGGGTCCTTCAAGGTATGTCAGAAGGCTCCGAATGCCTCCTTCGGACACAACCGTCCTCCTCAAGCTCTCATTGCTGCATGTTAAGTGCTGCAAACACTCAGCTGCATACTCCTTCGATCCCGACACAATGCCGCAATCAAGCAGATTGATCATGACACGAACTATTCCCTCATCCACGAGACTCTGCCTCTCTTCAGGCACTGCAGAAAGGTTGTTAAGCGTGCCAGCAGCAGCCAACTGCGAGATGGAACTGCCGACCTGACAGACTTCGATCAGCGGGCGAATTCCACCATGGCCGGCGATCAAACAAGCAGTGTCAGCGGACAGGGACAGCCTTTGTAGGGAGATGACTGCCTTCTCTCTTGCCACTAAGCTCCCGGAGTCCAGAAGACGGATCAACGGCGGCAGCACTCCTTCGGAAACCAACAGGTTCTCGCAGTTCCCTGATTCGGTAAGCAAGCAAACCGCAGTGGCGGCCTTCTCCCTGAGCTTGGGGGAGGTTGCTGTCAACAGCTGTATGAGGGCGGAGATGTTGCTCCGTCCCAGCACAGCCATCAAGCCCTTGTCGTCCTCCCTCATCGCCTCCAATAACACATCCAAGGCCCGGTGCTTGGCATCGGCGTTCCCGATCAGGAGGCGGGCGAGCAGCTCGCGGAAATTGCAGCTGGCGTACTCCGCTTCGCCGGGATGGGCGGAGGCGACCGGAGGGAGGGCCATATCGCCGAGGACGCCGGTCTTGACGAGGAGTCCACAGTCGCGGAGATTGAGATCGAGCTTGGCGGAGAGGGCGTCGAGGTCGCTCTGCATCTGCAGCTTGCCGACGGGGACGCTGACGTCGTGGCGACATAGATCGGCCAATTCGACGGCCTCGGAGACGGTGGCGGCGACGGACTGGAGGAGCTCGCGACAGAAGGCGTGCCGCGCGAAGCAGGGGTGGCTGGAGAGGTCGGAGAGGCAAGGGAGCACGCGCTCGAGCTTGGAAACGATGGACATCCACCGCCTGGCGAATCCCTTGGCGGACCTGGCCTTCTCGAGGGCGAGGGGAGCGAGGAGGATAGCGCGGGAGAGCCAGTGGTCCGCCGATTCGGCGGTGTCACCGTCGGCGGCGAAGGGTGCGGCCTCAGCCACCATGAGTCGCTGCTGAAGTTGTTGACTCCTGTGATCTGGGCAAAGCACGGAGCAGAGCAATAAGACAAACACAACGCCATGTAAATAAATACTCGCCGTAGGAATTGAATTGTCGCCAGCGCACGGTTCTTGAGGGGTAATATGGTCACTTCATGTTATCCACGAGCACCGTGGTGGGACCGTCTCATTCCACGATGGACTTCAGGGAGAGCGACGAGTCTCGAACCCAATTGACAATAATGCCCTTAGGAGGTTCGAAAGGCTTCCGAATGGGCCGACTCATTGGGGACGCGGGGGCAAATCCGGCACCAAGCACCACGCCGTCGGCGTCAAGGCCGAGGTTCCGCCGGCGGATAGTTCAGCCGAACCATTCGTTGGCAAAGACAAAAACAAAGTAGTATAAGGAGCGGGAGGAGGAAACCGCAGCACCTTTCAGTAGAGCCTGGTCGCTAAAAAAGGCAGCTTTGGCGGCGTCGGCGGAGACGTCCGAGCCCTTCTCCTTGTTCTTCAAGAAAGAGCGAAAAAGGGAGACAAGGAAGGTAGCTGAGAGCAGCGAGGACTCCCATTGAAGCAGAAGCGAGAAAAGGGAGCTCTTACTGATCGAAGAGGGGGCAGAGGCGGAGAGGGATTGGGGGGAGTGCCGGGCACCGGAGGAGAAGCCTTGATTAGGTGATTTAAGGAATGGGACGTACGTCGGACGGGGCCCGCAGATCGAACGGCTGGAACGGGCTGCTCGATTGGTGATCCGACCGTCCGCGATGCATCTCCTTTTTTGAATCGGAAACCGACGGCTTAGATGTGCCCGCGGGAACAAGTTAGTGGACCGCGACGTCGAAGGAGGGGTGCGAGCCCGAAGGCGCTCGATTACTAAATAATAAAAAAAAAGTAGGAGAAGTATTTATAATTTAATCTAATAAAAACTTTAGGGTGGATTCTCTGGACTTTTCCAGAAACGTGTTCCTTTTCATATTTATTGGACGGAGGTCTCTCCTTGTCATTATCGCTGAAATGATATCTGATAAGATAGGACGAGCGTCTAGTTATACTATATAGATTGGTTAAACCAGTCCAATTTCTTAGTTATTAACATATTTTTTTAATGAAATAGTTTATATCAATTTTTAACTCTATTTACCTCAATTATAGTATTTGAATAGATTTATAATTGATACGACTGATAATGGATCGGTTAAATCACTCATCATACATGCGAGACAAAGTGTCACATTAATCCCTCATCTAACACAGTAGAATTCGACTTCTCAAGTCTTAGTTCGACTGACACATTAAAAATCCGAATTGACATAGGGAAGTTCGATCTAGCATAATATAATTCGACCTAGTACGAATAAATTTGACCTGGACAAAGACAATCATGGAGTGCGGAGCATGACAAATATCTGATGTTGACTCGATGCTCGAGAAAAATAACAAATTATTCAAATGCTAAAAATATATATATTAATTTTTAAATTAAATAATAATAATAATATATATGTTATATGGGTCTAATCCATTTATCAAAAATTCTAAATGATTTGGACTAGTGATATATTATTTTTGGTCCAACCCTAAAAATAGTGTATCACATATACCAAGATTTGTATTTTCTACACAAATTTGTTACCCTAGGTATTCTACCTATTTTGAAGGTCAGGTGTTAGAAAATATTACATGTTTTGCCTTAATTTATGAAAATAAAAAAAAGAGAAAATAAGAAAATGAAACACTGGTTAGATGATGAAAATTTTAGAAAACCATCAAAAAATTAAATTAGAAAAACAATGGCATATATTCTTCATCTTGTCCAATTCAATGTTTCACAATATATATATATATATATATATATATATATATAAACTAATTTGGTTGAAGGCACGACCACAATCATGTAAATATTTTATGATAGGATCGATACATTGTCGCTCTTAGTCCAGCGGTGTAGATTGATGCACATTTCGGATCGCCGGTCCCCATCGAACTACTTACACACACACAATTGTAAGTTACAACATACCGACAAAGCCTTACCCATTGAGCGCCGTCCTCCCCCAATTGGAGTCCAGCACATTCCAGAGAAGCTTTTGTGGGTTCATAATAAATGCAGCAATTCAATGTCCAAATCTAAATGTCACAAAAATGGTGGCACGTATTTGTAGCAGCGTAATTAAATGATATTAAACTGGCCAGTGATTCCCATCCACTTTCAATCATCATTACTCGAATGACAATATTTGATATTAATATGAAATTTAAGATCCACTTTCGACAATACTGCTACCACCAGTCGCAAAACAGGTAGGTTAGGTTAGGTACGGTACGGGAAGAGTGGGCACAAATGACCAAAAGAAGAGTGTATGTATGTATTACAAAGAAAAAAAAGGGCCTGCCTCTAAAAAAAGGTTCGTGAAACATAAAACAACTTCAAATCTCCACTCAGATCCACCAGCAAAAACATTGGTCCCTAAAAGACATGCACACACTGGAAGGAACATATGAGGATGGACCAAATGATGAAGTCAATGATAAAGAGAGGGCAGCATTAGCATCTATTCCTTAATTTCATCTCTGATCATTCATTTTGACCTCTACTTACTCTCCTGGTCAAATCAATTGCTTATAAACCAAACTCTTCCCTTCTTCTGCACCATAAATAAATATGGCCATTTTGTTTACCTTTGAAATGCTAGATAGAACATAATCAATAACAATTTATTTCTCATGATTCGGAATGAATCCATTCCTCCTCCCCAAACGACAGACATATACACACACAAAGAATAGTAATAGAGCTGCCGGATGAATGAAGAAAGTGCGTGCAGGATTTCTTTTTTCTTTTTTTTTTCTTTTTTCTTTTTGGGTCCACAAATGAAAAATGAAAAAAAAAAAAAAAAGGAGCAACCAAACGTTATCGTCACACATACTTCGGTGGGCATGTAATAGTAGTACTAGTAGTAATAGTAGTTCCTCGGGCAGGCAGGCAGGCCTTCAGAATAGTTCCCAGTCGAACCTCGCGTGGGGTGTGGACGACGCGGTGGAGGCGGCCGTGGTGGTGGCCGAGGATGGCGTCAGTAGATCGAACGTTTCCCAGTTCGTCGTCGTCGTCGCCGCCGCCGCCGCCACCGCCACCGATTGCTGCTGCGACAGCAGCTGCTGATGGTCTTGTTGTTGAAATGGGTTGCGTGTTTGCTGCGACTCCCATCTCTGCTGAGGCTGAACCGGATGCTGTGGCGGTCGCGGCTGGTCTTTCGCTCTCGGCGTGGCGTTTTTGATCTTGATCGCGTCCAGTGCCTCCACATGCTTCTGCACTCTCTTGATCTGGTGTCGGCAAAGCATCGATCAGCAACCGGCAACGTTGATCGAACACGGAAAAGGAGGAGGGTTGACCTGACCTGCATTTTCCTCTGCAGCTTCACATCCCCGTCGGCGACGACGGCGTCCAACTTGATCAGCTCATTCATCAAAGACTCGGTGAGACTGGCCACATCATTGTCCACCACCCGCCCGCCTTTGTTTGAAATCGCCTCCAGCGCCGACACCTGATCGATTCATGGAGGGCATCAATGACTGCCCTACCCCAAGATCATGGAGGTGGTGGGTTTGGGACTCTACTACCTTGGTGGCGAGTCGATCGATCTCGAGGCTAATGGCGGAGATGGATTTGGCGGCCTTCTCCATCTTGTCGGTCTTGCGCATCTCGAGTAGGCGTTTGGCCTGCGCCGCGGGGTCTTCCACCAACACCACCTTCGACTTGTCCTTCACCCCGGCGATGTCGAGGAACGCCGTCGACTCCCTCTCCTTGCTCTTGTACACCAGCTTCATGTCCAGCGGGTGCAGCCCCGTCTTTGCCGACACCGCCTTCTTCAGATCCCCTGACAGCCACCACCACCGCCGACGCGCTCACTCGAGCAATTTCCCACCACAGCAGGAGAAGCACGAAAAAGACAAGGAAAAGGTTCGAGGTCTTACCGAAGGTGGCTTGGGAGCTGATGTAGATCTCGTGGTACACGAGCCCGAACTTGACCTTCACGCGGATGGTGGGCACGGGAGCGGCCGTGAAGTCGGCGTCGGGGTTGCGCATCTGGACGAGCATGCCGCCCGGCCTGACCTCCCACTCCCCAGCCTTCTCCGCCGCCGACGGAGACTCCTCGATCGGACTGAAAGCCGCCGCCGCCGCCGCTCCTCTCCCTCCTGTCCTCGACCGCATTTTGGTCCGTAGATCTTCGAAATCCGGCGAATTCACAGAAGAGAAAGCAAACGATACCACGCCTCCCCTGCTGAGATTTCTTCCGGAAACCGCAGATGGATACTCTTGAAGATGTAGACCACCTCAAGCGTCGGTTTCGGTGAAGGAGAGGAGAGGAGAAGCGAGGGAGGACGAAGGAAGGAAGAAGGTGGGATGGATCGCCGATGGAAAGACGAGGAGAACAACTGGGAGACAAGCGAATATATATATTACTAAACAATCACAACCCAACAAAAAACAATACGCAACGCGAACAAATATGGATCACAAACAAGAAGGAGAGGCGACACAATGCCCAACTAGTGTTTGATGGATGACCTCGCTCCTCTCTTACCCCTCCTCCTCGATTAAAACCCAAGGAAGAACGAGAGGGAGAGAGAAGAAAGGAGAACCAAAATTACCGAAAGCGACCGGAGTGACAGAGGTCTCCCACCAACCCCCCCCTTCCCGGCGTTCGCTTTGCCGCTGCAACCCCCGAGGCTTCTGGGGCCGCCCTTTACCGCTACGTAACACCTTCTCCTATCAGCGCACACACGAAACCCCCCAAACCCGGTGGCCTTCTCTTCTCCTCTGGCCGATGAGGGAGGAACCAAGTCTGTGGGAGCCGGCCCGGGTTATGCCACGTCAGAGGGATTACACCTTGTGCAACTCGCACCCGCGCCTTCATCACCTGGCCGGCTCACGACTGCAAATAAATTTTTTAAAAAAAAAGTGGGACCCGCAGTCGCACGAGTACGCTGCAGCAGGGCCCGCGCCAGCCAGGCCACCGACACTCCCGTCGAGCACGGGGCCACGTGGGGATCGATCGGCCGTCGATCAGCGTAAAGGATCCGGAAAGCGACGGCACACCGACGACGGCCTGATCGCTCCACGCCGGCGACGTAGATGATGGAGAAATCATTAGGAACACGTAAAGCCGGGGAGAAAACCATGGGGCTTCCTGCTCATCACGTCAAGTACACATGGCAATAAAGAAAACAATTGATGGCACATTGTAATTATAAATAATTATCATATATCCCAGCGGAAGGTGGAGTTTCCATGTCACACACACATGTCGACTTGAGTGTTCATCCGACACGGATGGCCGCCGTACCCGTGGCTATACCGAGGTGGCATTGGCGGAACCGTGTGTGCATGTGTGAGGTAGAGCGAGGAGGGTGGGGGGTTGGTGTATCGGAGACAACAATAGGGGACGTGGTTGGCACGACTGTTACGTTGTTGCGGGTGCTACTGATCTCTCAGCCTTTGCTGAAGGGACAAAAGAGGAGTGGGTGGTACATCAATCGGACGGCTGGTGGCCGTCCGATGACCGATATATTGGTGATGAATTGCTCGATCACACGGCCGGCTCTATAGTCGCCCCCCCCAACACCACCTGTCACAGCTGTATTATTAATGAACGACTGAGATGTGATCAATTTATTTATTTATTTTTATTTATTTATTTATCATTTGATTGATCGTCCTTCTGTTGGTAATTAATGGTCGATTCATTATCTTACGATGATTAGGGTTTTGATATACACGATCGATCCTACGCTTTTTTTTTTTAATAAAGACATTTTTTTTTTTTGTTATCATTCCCTCAAACCTCATCACAGTGATCCCCATACTAAGTGGAAAACTGTTTCTCCCCAAATTATGGAGTCATTTTTATTAATTTATTTGAAAAATTTCTCTGACGCCCCCAAGTATTAATTATTCTACATATCTCTTCTAACACTTCAATCGGGATTATTAATATTTGTATCAGTTGAGATACTTTTACAAAATATTAAAGAGAGAACAAGATGGGATCTTAACATGGAGAAATTGATATGTGGATGTCTCAATGTTATTTTGCCATAAGTCAGATATCCATTCGAATCTATGTGTTACCCAAGTAGACCACATTATTACTATGGTGATGCTAAGAGCTTGATGTTTCAGGTAATTATGTATGTCCGAGCAATGCCTAACTTTATGAAAATATTCATACAAAATAACTTCATATCTACTACTATAGTTGATAGGGTCGATAATGACCGACCCAACAGCCTTGCGACGTAACACACCCCTCTCCAGCCACGTCACAACGCCTCCAGGTCAAGTGCATGTTGGATATCGACATGGCCTCGACAAGGACAGTCGGGAAACTTGACACGTCGACCGACCCATAGCACAGCAGATGGCGTGCGTCTAACGGTGCAACTAAGGGCTTGCGACACCGTCAAAGGACCTGAGGACCCGGAAAAGGGGTGCACCTGGCATCGCCAAACATTACAGCAATGACGACAAAGCACAATCACTTTTGCCCTCGTATGTATAAAAACCTCCCATACATCCACACCAAGGGGATCAGGTAAACTCCAAAAACTAATCTTTTTTAATATTCAAGTCAATCTCTGACTTGAGCATCGGAGGGACTTGGCTTAACACCAACCGCTCGGCTGGAGGCTTTGTGCAAGAACCTCGAGCGGACCAACTTCCAGTTGAGACGACCTGCTACAAGCGGGGCTGATCTAAGATCATGATCGAACTTTCTCCTCTCAATTCCACGAAGATGAACTTGAGCATACTGAGAGCCACCATTAGACTGACTCATCAGTCCACGCTACAGAACAACCATAACAATAATGATTTATCATATGATATTAAGTATATTAGAAGAGGAACCTAACTTATTTCAAAATATATCTTTCTTTCTTATATTTATAACTTATATATCGAACAAATCTTGATTGGGCATTGATTTTGTGGGTCATCCAACCAAATCTACTTCCTACCAAGTTCGGTTGTTCACACTGAATCCATCTGCATGAGAGTTCCATCTCTCAGTCTTCAGCCATTTGGACCCCAACAAAGTATGGGTTGGATGTATCCAATTTTTTTTGGAATGTCTATTGAATCTATGATAATATTTCATTGATATAAACCACCAGCTAAACCACAATAAAAATATTGTTTACTGACAGTGATATGAAGGTCTGTGGACTAATGATGACTTCAATTAAGAGCACAACAAATGATAAGCAGTGTGGGTCACTGAGCCATCATTAAGAAAGACTAATTAATAGGAAGATTGCTTCATGATGTCTAAGTATGATTGTTCCAGTATTAAACTCATTTGCGTAACAAAAATATGGTATATACTTAATCACCATAAATTAAAAAAAAAGAATATTAATTTAATGCATTTTGATATAAAAATAAAAGTAATATAACAACTAGCCTATATTTTCACATTATATCTTTATTGATGGTAAGCATATTCGATGGAGTCCCATTTTTTCTCACTTTTATATATATATATATATATATATTATTAAGATCGTATCGGTACTAAGAGGAGGGTTGAATTAGTAATTTCATATATATATATATATATTATTAGAATTATATTAATAGTAAGAGGAGGGTTTAATTAGTGCTTTCAAAAAATTACGTCGATTATGAAAATCATTAGATGAAGTTTCAAAAATACGTTTTGACTTGAAAAGTAAGTAAATTGTTGTGAGCACCTAAATAACTAAACAATAAAACTAAAAAGTACAAAGAAAAAGAGTATACTAGATTTATAGTAGTTTGATCATCTTGATCTATGTCAACTCTCAATTCCTTCACATGAGGCCACCAGCTTTCATGGTTGATCTTCTTTCTAATGAGCGAAAATCAACCATCATTTACAATTCTTTCTTCTTTCAGAGGTTTAGGAGAAAATCTTCACTCATAAAACTTCTAAGTCTAGGAGGAAATGACTTATTAACTTACGAGAGATTACAACTCTTTTTTTTCTTAAGTGTTTTTTCTTTTTTTTCTCAAGTAAATATAGGACAATTAGAGTGACTCACGTGACTTTTCATCATTATAAGCAGAGATTATTTTTTGACTTAGGCTAAGTTGGTCGAGTCTTTAAATGCTCTTGGGTTCTTATCTATGATATAGAGATGTCAATAGTAACCTAAGGACATGATATATTTGGTCGAGTCTCTCGAATATACATCGAATTAGACTCATCTTGTAATGATGATGTTGACTTAACCAAAAATTATAATTAATCAAGTTTCTTGAGGCCATGATGAATCGGAGGCAGAATAAGACATGAGTTATTGAATTTTGACGATAAAATCAATTGATGAATTTATGGACTGATATGATTTTAAGATAATTGATGTAATAAAATATTTGATCATGGACAAAAATCATCATAGGGCAAATCGTCAAAGCAGGGCTACGAAAGCATCATTTAACATTACATCAATCAAATTTTTATGAATCACAAAATAAACTTTACATATCAACTACATAATAATTTACACCAACTTGAACAGTACAAAATCAATACATATTATTTTGTTATCAACATAGAAAATGATGACAAAATTTAGGATGTGGCTTGGCGATATCAACTATTATTTTAAAGAATAATCCGAAAGAGTTTTTGAAAAACTTAGCAAATCACTAGGACTCTTCTTCCTACTTCTTGAATCCCTAATTATAAATTATATGCTAATTTACCAAGTAGTTTGAATCCTATAAAGACCCAAAAAAAAAAAAATACCGATCAACCCTCATAAAAACTTAAAAAGTATTTTAATTATATAGCATTTCTAAAATTATTGATTAGGAGTTTCAGCAGAATCACACAGGCTACCAGTTATCAAGCAGAGACTCCGAGTTAGAAGCATAAAATAAACTAAAAAATTGAATCAAATTAAGAAATCAAACAAAAAATAGGTATGAAATATAAAAACAAAAAAGTTATACAAATGGGTGGAATCTGGAATTGCGTGTTGGGTGACACCATCATCCTAACAAGAAAACTCTCCCCTCTCGTGTAGGATGGATGACACCCAAAAATATGTACTTCGCTGACCTAAGTGAGTGAGCATTTTTTGACTCTTTACGACCACGTATTGATTAATCCATAAGAAATGAAATCGTTCGTAATTAAAAAAATAAAAAGTAAAAAAAGAAGAATGATCACCCCATGCATGACTAATTAACGAAAGCTATGCGATGGTTGTTAATTAACATAATAAGCCTTTGTGTCGTAAGGGCAACATCATGAATGGAATCCACCTAACGCGGGCGTATAAAAAGCCTGCATTATACCCCTCTTCGTTTAAGTAGTAAGTAAGCTCGCCAACTCACTACAGGGAGGCGGTGACGATGATGAGGAGGGAGGAGGATAGAGGAGAGGAGTGGGAGGCGGAGGGAGATCGACTACGTGTTCAAGATCGTCGTGATCGGCGACTCGGCGGTGGGGAAGACGCAGTTGCTCGGCCGCTTCACCAAGGACGAGTTCTTCCTCGACTCCGAGTCCACCATCGGCGTCGAGTTCCAAACTCGAACCCTCGTCCTCAACCGCAAGCGCATCAAGGCCAAGAGCCCTCCAAAGGAGCTCTTGGAGCAATGCTAGTTTACGACATCACCGGTGCTTACTACAGAGGAGCTCTTGGAGCAATGCTAGTTTACGACATCACGGAACGGAAGACGTTCGACCATGTCGTGAGGTGGATCGACGAACTGCGAGCGAATGCCGACAACTCCATCGTCGTCATGCTGATAGGCAACAAGTCGGACCTCGCCCGGAAGCGAGTCGTCTCGACCGAAGATGCCATGGAGTTTTGCGGAGGAACAAGGACTCTTCTTCTCGGAAGCATCAGCACTCAGCGGGGACAACGTGGAGACTGCTTTCCTGAGGCTTCTGGAGCAGATATATGGAGGAAGGCATTGGAGTGTGATGAAGCAAGAAGGAATGCTGCGAGTGATGTCTTGGCCTTGAAAGGGACCACGGTGTCGGTTCTTTCCCAAGTGTCGATGATGGAAACTAGCGCTATGAGAAAAGGAACACACTGTGCTTGCTTGTGATTGATTCTTCCCCTACCTTGGCTTCTCATGCGGGCTTCTGATTCATGCGGCAAGGTCTTGAGAATTAAGGTTTTGTCATGGTTATGATTTGTGATCCCAAGTGTTCGATGAAATGAATGTACAATTAGTGTATGAATCGTATGGTCGTCTGATTGAAGAAAGGTTTAAAATTGCCTACAAATTTTCCTTTCGCCACTTCAACGAAGCATTTCTTCAAACACGTTATATATTGTACATGGTTTGTGTTTTCCCAACGTGTTTGAGGAAATGCTAGGCAAAAAATTGCACGCGTAACGGACGGCACAGCACCGATCCACCATCACGTCGCGTGGCCAATGAAACCCCCCCTCTTATCCTTCGCTCTCGGCGCACGGACGGCACGCGTCATCGTGTCTCGCGGCCAACCATATCCCTATAGCTCGTTCCTTCACCCCCCTCTCTCTATCTCTTATCGTGCCCACGAGCCCGAAGCCGTCCGCGCCACCACCTCCTTGCGATGGCCACCACCGCGACGCTCGGCCTCCTCAACCTCCTCCCAAACCCAAATCCTTCCTCCGGTAGCAGTAAGTCATTCCTCAAACCACCGCCGCGACGCCACCTCGGCCCCCCCCAACACCTGCTCCCGATCGCCCCACCCCTCCCTGCCGCCGCCGTCGCATTCTCCCTTCCTCTCTTCCTCAATCCTCAGGTGAGCTACGTCGTTTCCTCTCTATCTATCTGTCCACTTTGATCTCGGCCTCGGCTGGAGCAGTGGTTCTGTTTGGTTCGAAGGATGCGCTCGCGGTGGGTGGGGAGTTCGGGATCTTGGAAGGGCGGACCTTCGCGTTGGTCCACCCGGTGGTGATGGGCGGCCTCTTCGTGTACACGCTCTGGGCGGGATATTTGGGGTGGCAATGGCGGCGGGTCCGGACCATCCAGAACGAGATCAACGAGCTCAAGAAGCAGGTGGCGCCCGCTGCCCCTACGCCCGTCGCCGCTGGGGCCGACGGCGGACCTCCGCCGCCACCGCCGACTCCGTCTCCTATCGAAGCGAAGATTCAGCAGCTCACCGAGGTACTTGTCGTTCCCCTTTCCCTAAATCTCGGCAGGTCTTTGTGCCAATGACCACCGATTTTTCAGTTGTGCTTGTGCGATATCAGGAGAGGAAGGCGTTGGTGAAGGGATCCTACAGGGAGCGGCACTTCAACGCCGGGTCCATACTGCTGGCGTTTGGGGTGTTGGAGGCGGTGGGTGGGTGCCTCAATACGTGGTTTCGGACCGGAAAGCTCTTCCCCGGCCCCCATTTGTTCGCCGGTGCTGGTATGTTATTCTTCTTCCTTACATTTCCTCGTATAGTTTCTGATGTCCAAACGAAACAATTCAGTGATATGAATGATGTAAACACTCACTCATCTCACCAAGAACAGAGCTCATCATTAATTTCTCTTTTCAATGTTCGGAAAGTGACCAGTTCATCCGTCCCATGATTTGTGAGTTCATGATTTGTTATGGGATCTGAGATTGTAGTTGAAAAATTAAATGCCATTGTCATATCAGTTTATCTATCCAGATTAATTTATCAGAAATGTTAGTTTAACAGGAAATCAATTAGGAAAGAACGGGAATAGCTACATGTGACTGAAATTGTAGAGTGACCCATCGAGTCATGATAACCAATTCAGATTGCTGATGCGATAAATCGAATGGAAACAGTTGGTGTTCTGTGAAAACTCGGTTTAAACAGCCCCAAAAAATTGGAGTTTGGAGTTTGCCGAGTCTGATTGACCCGAATGTTCTCATCATATCAAACAAAATCGCATGATGTCTGACCGAGTTCTGCAATTCATAAATGGAAATTTTTCTGCTCAGAGATTTGGAGAGGTTTGACCGTTGTTGATCATGTAGCTTGTCGTGTATCCATTTTTACATGTATTCAGATATTCACCTATGGACCTCTCTGATGCTTATCTGCGTGCCATTATTATTATTATTTTTTGGATGAGATGGATGGCTTTCAAATTTGTTTCGGATTGAAGAACGATTACAAGTTCAAGTTGTCCAACGATTAGGTGCAAAGCTGATGATGTTATTCTTTGTGGCCCACCTTCTAATGTTTGCTTGTCGGCCAATTTCACAGGGACACTGTTGTCTGAACCCCTCTATTAATTATCATGTCATGCAAGTTCTCTTGGTATTTTGGTTTTTGAAAACATTTATCTGCTCGACGTTGCATTGTCGAATTTGACGATATAGGACAATAAAACATGATGCATTATTACAAGAAAATAAGTCTCTACGGTTCTGAAAGAAACATCGATTGAAGGCCAATCTGATACGTTAGTCCATTACTGCTGTAATTCAATGAAAAACTGTGTATACGAGTTGGGATACTACGGTTGATCAAATTTAGGTCTGAATTCTTGCAAATAGAGCCTTGCCAATGTATGCAAATTTTTTTTTTTTTTTTGACTGCCACCAGTTCAAGGATTGTAAAAAATAAAGAACCCTTGGTGATTAGGAAAGAGATGCAGATATACCAATAGTAAGGAACATCTTTGCAGCGTAATATTCTGGAGATTGAGCTCTCCGAATTTGATGGTAATTTAGGGTTCTGAAGAACAAAGCGAATGATTCGGAAGATGGTTATACCAAACTTTATGCCCCGCCTTTACTTCAATCCATGGTTGGTCCAAATAGCTCATCTGCGATTTGGTCTTGCTATATCTATGTAAGCTTATAGTTTCAGTGTGAAAGTAATATCTGATTCATATACTGGAGAACATGCAAACACTCAGATGCGCAAGAAAGTAGCACAGTGGAAAGTGTCATCAGGTTTCTTGAAGTGAGGATCCACCAGCAGCTATCATAAGCACCAAACAGTTGGACTTTCTCTTAGTGAAATTTTATGATGCAGATATATCTATGGAACATCTTTGCAATGTAAGGTTCTGAAGATTGAGATCTCTGAATTTGATTGTAATCTAGAGTTGCAAAGAATGAGGTGAATGATTGGTAAGCTGGCTGGCTACCTTTACTTCAATACAGGGGCCATCCAAATAGCTCGCCTTTAATTTGCTTTTTGTATATACCGAGTGTATGTATGTAAGTTCATAGTTTCACTTCATAAAAGTAAGCTCTGATAAGAGGCTCTTACTTTTATTTTCATGTGAGAAATGGAGAAAAGGTGAGCACATGAAAAGGAATTCTCATTTTCCAACAAAATATGTTGTTCCCATTGTGATTAATTCAATGCAATGGTCTTATCCATAAATTCATCCTTTTCTACTTTCCCCTTGTGGTTAGATATGACTTGTTGTTAAAGCAATACTGATAGGTTATAAGCACCATCATGTAACCAAGTTGCTCTCATGTTTCGCATTGTCTTTTGTGTTAGAACTGTTTGGAGATGTACATATTTCAAATAACTTGTTTTCCAGTGCCAATTTTTGGATTCTGTGATTCGCGACACTGCTTTTGACACAGTTGCTGTAGCTATCGATCGATGATATGAATTATGCGATTCTCATACCTCGATGACCGTGGTTATCTTAACATTGTTGCATTCGTGTTGCAGGGATAACAGTGTTGTGGGCATTAGCTGCTGCGCTTGTGCCGGCAATGCAGAAAGGAAATGAGACGGCGAGGAACCTCCACATTGCGCTGAATGGCTTAAATGTTATACTGTTTGTATGTCAGATTCCAACTGGTATTGATATAGTCTTTAAAGTGTTCGAATTCACCAAATGGCCTTGAATTAGTTGTTCATATCTCTGCTTTTACATTCTCCATTTTCCAATCTCCAATCTTGAGATTGTCTTGTCTCAAAACCATGAAATTGGAGTTCATAGTATGTATAAACTATGAGGAAGGATGAACTCTTCATAATCTTTTTACCTGTACATTTATCAAATGATATACATGTTTAAATCTGGATCTTGATAAAATCAATTAATGAATTTAATAAACTAATATGCTTTTGAAATAAATGATGTATGAAATATTTCGATCATAAACTCGAATCATTAAAGGGCTAAATGTTTAATAGGAGAGTTGGATATTATGCCAGAAGATTATCATGTCAAAAATGAGATATTGAGTCAAAGGATTAATCGATATACTAAAAAATGAACTTCATACTAAAGGTTCATTAATAATCCTTCAAACAGGTAATAACGTGTATGTTGAGTCTCTGCTGCTGTTGCGGTGTGTCACTCACGCTTGCGTCGGATCGACCATCCCTGCGTCAGGTTAGTCATTCCTACTCCAGGTTGGATCTGCTCATGTCAGGTCGGAAGAATTATTAATTTTTACCTGTTGGAAGCATTAAAGTTGATGATCTCATGAAAAGAGAAATGGAAAGTGAATATAAGTTAGGAAGCTCAAATCACGATATATATATATATATATATAAAATAAACTCCCTACTATGTAGTCTTCACGCACAATGTAAAATTGGGATATCCTTTTTTTTCCTTTTTCCTCGTTCCTTTAAGCTTTGCGTGGAAGGTAGGAAATGTAAATCCCATCATTTCAGAATAAGTAAAACTTCATATTTCATGAATATAAAACATAATGAATATATTTCTAAAGAAATCATAAATATATATTGATGGGGAGAATAATAGACTGTCATGATGTACTTTGCCGACCTGGCATGGACAGAGCCAACCTGGAGCAGGTATGACTGACCTGACATAGAGATGGCCGATATGGCTCAAGCGCGTGCGACACGCCACAACAGTAGCAGAGACCTAGCATACGATGTCATCTGTCGATGTACAATCTCGATCAGCTCCTCGGGACTATGGGGGGTTGTACAACAACACTGCAAAGAGCACACGCAACATGCTCGACCGTAGTACGACCCACTGTCGATAGACGCCCGCGACATTAAATACCCCAGTTGGGGTGCTGTAAGCATTAAAGATGAAGGTATGATTAGCCATCAATAAACAGGTATAAAAGCCTCCCCGAAAAGAGAGGGAGATGCAGTTGTTCCTTCAGACAAAAGTAAAATTCGTTTGAGACCTTCAGGGACCGGATCAGATTCCCATGAGGAGTGCTAACTTAGCCATCAGAGGGATTTGGTCTGGCCACACTTCCCCTAAATTAGGCCTTTTTGCAGGAGCCCCAAGCCACCCAGACGAGGAAGGCAACCCTTAGGACTACTGCGTCATGGACCGCTACGCCCGTGGCCACCTCAGTCGGTACGTGAGTAAGCCGCGCAAGCCATCACTCCATTCGAAGGACTCAATAGAAAGGTAAATCGATATCATAATCGGGGGCACGACCACGGGCAGCGATATCTTCTCAGCTCGAAAGGCCTACGCCCGAACTAAGGTACAAAAGAGGTCCCGACAGTGGCGCAACCCCGAGATCTCCTTCGAGTCATGAAAAAAAGAATACCTCTACCATGATGATGCCCTGGTGATCTGCCCGCATAGCAAACGCCCGTGTAAAGCACATCATGATCGACATTGGAAGCTCAGCAGATATATTATACTTCGACGCCTTCATGAAACTTAGTATGACTAACAAGGATCTTGTTCCCATGACTTCGACTTTGATAGGATTCACCGGAGATGCGATAACTTCAATGGGCATCACGACCCTCCCTGTAACCTTCGACGAGCCGAAGGCCAAGACATTAATGATCCATTTCATGGTGGTTGAGCTCCCCTCAGCATATAATATGATCATTGGCCAACCATCTCTCAACAAGTTAAGGGTGGTCGTCTCAATGTATCACCGCAATATGAAGTTCTCGACCAGCGCCGGAGTGGGGGAGGTTAAGAGCGACCCTCGAGAATCAAGGCTATGTTACTTGGCAGCGACCAACATCCTAAAGAAGGTTAAAAGGGCTCCATTCCCAAACCCTCGGGAGCTTGCCAAACCAGGCTCTCGACCTTAGCTGATCGAAGAAGTGTTGGAGGTCCCCCCTGGATAAAAATCACCTAGGAAAAAATAGTTAGGGTTAGGTCGCCTCTTCTCGAGGACCGACGCATTCAACTTATTGATTTCCTTGGGCCGAACGTCAATGTTTTTGCTTGGTTACCGAGCGACATGTTAGGCATCCATCTGGAAGTAGCTCAACACCAACATGGGGAAGATTTATAATTGAGCCCCGTCACGGTTTAGCGCTTCATCTGCCCAAAACGTGGCACAGCTCACCCTAGTGCTTTGGTCATCGTGCACTGCGAAAAGATGCACAGGCCAAATGGGGCATACGTGGTGCGCCCCGCCACATGGCACTCCTCGAAAGGCCTAGACGGGCAGGCAAATCATCATCAACTTTGAGCAAATCCTAGTGCTAGGAGGCAAACTACCTAACGTCGTTAGCTGCCCGATGTGACAAAAAGTGCAACACGGACAGAGTCCCATAACGCAGCTCCTCACACCTTTGTAAAACAAGGGCCTTCAGTCCCAATTAGCATTTAGCGAGCTTTCAGTCCCGATCAACACCCAGGGGGCTTTCAATCCCGATCAGCATCCAACGGGCTTTTAGTCTAGAGTAAGGGCTTTCAGTCCCAATCAGTATCTAGTGAGCTTTCATCCTGAGGCTCTTAGTCCTGACCAACTTTCAAGGGCTTTGAGTTCTGATCAGCACCCAACAGGCTTTTAGTCTCGACCAATTTTTAGGGGTTTCTTGTCTCGAGTAAGGGCTTCAAGCCCCGACTTGCTTCAAGTATATTTTAGTCTCGACTAGCACCTGACAAGCTTTTAGCCTCGCCTAATGATAGTTGATCCCAATCGATCACGTCAACCTCGCATTGACCAATCCGTACCAATGACCATTCAGTAAAACTTCACATGGCTCCACGAACAACCCCCATACCAAATCTCTAAGTCGAAAGGATCCGTTCCCTCGTTCCCCTTTTTCTCTTTTCTTAGGGGACCCTGAGAAAGCCTCTTTCGGGGGAGGAGAATGATAGGGAGAAGAATAATATAATGTCATGTCACACACTACGTACTCTACCGACCTGGCATGGGCAGAGCCAACCTAGAGCAGGTATGATCGACCTGATGTAGGGATGACCAATCTGGTGCAAGTGCGAGTGACATGCCACAATAGTAGCAAAGACCCAGCATACAACGTCATATGTCGTTGTGCAGTCTCGATCAGCTCCTCGGGACCATGGGGTTTCGTACGACAGCATTGCAAAGAGCACATGCAACATGCTCGACCGTAGTACAACCCATCGTCGGCAGACGCCCGCGATATTAAATACCCCAGCTGGGATGCCGTAAGCATTAAAGAGGAAGGTACGACTAGCTGTCGATAAACAAATATAAAAGCCTCCCCGAAAAGAGAGGGAGAGGTGGTTGAATTTCCTTTTTTTTAGACAAAAGTAAAATTTGTCTGGGACCTTCAGGGACCAAATCAGATTCCCGTGAGGAGTGCTAACTTAATCATCAAAGGGACCTGGTCGGGCCACACCTCCATCGACTCAAGCCTTTTTGTAGGAGCTCTAATCCAACCAGATGGGGAAGGCGACCTTCGGGACTGTTGCGTCACAGATTTGGCAACCACCTCTAGTTTTCCCGAGCTCCGAATTCCACTGAGTCGATCCTACGTATGAAGGTCGAACCGCGTTGTGATGACTTCTCGACGACGACAAAATATCCAACTATATATATTAGGCACCAAGGAATAAACCAACATTTGCAGCATTTGAGACAAAATAAAGCAGTAAATGCTTTAACGAGTAGTTTCATCTCCAAGCTGGAATGGGTTTTGCCAACCATGCCTTGTCTCTCGCGCATTCATTGATAGATGTGCACAGTAGTTCTCATCACATCTACCCACTTATATTTCCGGTGCCAACGGGGGATATGAATGCCTCCTATTAAAATGTGCATATAATTAATTCCAAGAGGGTAATGGTAGATGAGAGAGGCAGATGGAGTCATTAGTCCAATTCCCTAAAACAAGTTGGCTTCATCACATACTCATCCTCCTCCTTCCTATGGGATTGATTGATTGGTCCACCATAAGTGTTATTCCATGGAACTCCAATTGGTGCAGCAAGATCAGGATGTCAAAGGCTATATATATATATATATATATATATATATAGATAGACTCACCCAATGCATTGACTCAACTGAGATTGTTCTATCTATCATACAGTGTTTTTCTTTTTTTGTAAAATATTTATAATATTTTTTATAAATATTATTTAACATACAGTACAAGTTATTCACCATGGTTCCTTAATACTGGGCCAAACCTTTAAATGCTGTTAAATGGAGTCATTTACTCGGTTGTATCGATTGCAATGCTATTTATTCCATGTAAGAGTTAAGCCAGATGAGGGAACCCATTCGATAGCAAGCTGCTCGCCAGTTCTTCCCCACTTCACTACAGTTGAGCGAAGTTATCATTCTCAATATATATAATAGTACTTCTTACGGGATGGATGTACTTTTTTTCTTTTTACTCATCTACTTTGAGGACTGAGATGATGTGACTGTAACACTGTTTTGGACTGAGGGAGGTGGAGACTTACAAAGATTAAGATTAGGGGAAGTAATCTCTGTGTGGTGGAGTTCAATCTGCTGCATGTAGAGATCAACCATAATAACACGATGAATCCATTCTTATTAGTGTTGCATCACTCCTGTTGTAGTTGCTGATCATCTCCTACTGTGGTGGATTCATGGAGCAACAGGAGAGCAGAAATGGAGCTGCCTACATGACATGAATCCACCTTCCCCGACTTGGCACTCCTTCCTGCACCACAAACACCATGTAGTATCCCCTCGGAGCCAGAACGGCGCTCGCCGGAGCCACCACTTCCACCACGTAGCACCCGCTGCTGCTGCGACGAACCCCTCCCACCTCCAACGCCAGTAATCTCTGGTTCATCGAGAACGAGTGCGTCGTGAACGCCGGCGCCACCATCGTCACCACCACCTCCTCACCCACTCCTTCCTCCAGCTGGGCCTCGATGGACAGCCTCTCCCCGTACGTTATCTCGGTCCCCGGCTTCATCCCAGTGATCCTTGGACGGCGAGGAGCTCCCAGGTAAGGAGGGTAGAAGGCCTCCAAGCTCAACTCGGTAGGAAACATCACCCCGGAGAACTCGTACTTAATGTTCGGATTGCTGCCGCCGACCAGTACCCGTCCGTCCGGTAGCAGATGCGCCGTCGAATGGTAGACGCGAGGCGTCGTTGTCGGGTTGAGAACCTCGAACCCCCGGTTAGCGACGCCGGCAACACCACTCCTGTAGAGGACCGGGTGCAGCACCGGTTCCCTCCCCATGTACCAGCCGGCGCTGCCTCTCCCGGCGCCGTTGACGATGAGCACGTCTCCCGTGGGTAGTAACACCATGTCCCCCATCACCCGACCCATCGGCATCTTCTCCATCGTCCACTCCGGTGATTCGTCGGTTATCTTCAGCCTGCCGCATGTGTTCGAGGCCGGCAGGAAGCGCCCCTTCGCCGCCAGCGAGCTGGCGTTGGGCATCGCGCCACCGCATATCATGACCTCGGCCTCGATCGCGCCGGAGACCTTGTGCTGAAGCAGAATCGGCAGGAGGACCGACGAGCCCGTGCTCGGGTAGTTGCGAGAGATCCCGCCGGGCATCTCGGGGAATCTGCGAACCACTCGATGGTGCTCGTAATCGAGTAAGATGGCTTTCGTGTCGGCGAAGATGAAGAGGTTGCCGTCCGGGGAGAGATGAATGAACGGGTAGAGGTTGTTCTCAGACGCGTTCTTCGTCTCTCTCAGGAACGGCAACTCGAAGGTCGACGCGGCGCCGGAGCTCATCTCCTTGGGCACGAACTCGTAATCGAACTGCCCTCGCCCGCCCACCACGATGACGCGTCGTCCGTCGGGCAAGACGTGGGCGGACGCGTACCATCGCTTCACCGCGAGGCCCTCCTCGTCCTCGACCCAGTCGCAGCCGTCGCAAGGCGAGAAGTACCGTACCGCGCGCTCGCCGTCGTTGAATCCACCGGTCTGGACGAGGGTGCCGTTGGCGGTGAGCGCGCCCGCGGAGCACCAGGTGTCTGTGAGCACGGTGAGCGGCCGAACGGAGCGGCCCAAGGGTTCGAACTCGACGGAATGAGCCCAGCAGTCGTGACGGAGGGCCTGGTCGCGGGGGTCGTTGCGGCATCGTTCCGATGGCAACGAGATGTTGGAGGCGCCGAAGTCGGTGCGGTCGAAGACGATGAGCTTGCCGTTGGGCAGCAGCGCGACGTGCATGGCCGATATGCCGATGCTTCGCTTCAGTAGCTTCCATCGGCCATTGTGCAGGATCTGGCCGTGGGCGGTGGTGAAGGCGGAGGAGAGTATGGCGAGGAGGAGGAGAACGGCGACATTGGAAGCTGCCATTTTGATGGTTGATGTTAACTCTGCGTTTTTATCGGCATGTATAGACTTTGGGTTTATATAAGGTAAAAACATGGTGGAAAGTACAATTACATGAGCAAATAATTTCTAATACTTTTTAAATAAGATAATTTATTTATTTTTCCCTTTTAATTACTTCCCGTGATGATTAAATAAATCATAGTATTCTTTCTTACATTAGAAAAAAATGGTGGAGAGTACAGTTACATGATGAAACATTTTCTTTCATTTTTATCAAATAATTCGGTTTTTTTTTCCTTTTAATTACTTCCTTCCTTAGATGAACAACTTCCTCTACACCGGGCAAGCCTTAGGATAGACGACTTCATATTTATATTGCCATCAATTAGACAATTCAAGGTAACTGTGTTCCATGCAATTAAGCAAAAGAACTCTGCTGTGCTGTTGTTAGATCTTTTTTGCCAAAGAAAATTATTAATAAGACTTTCGACTAGTATATTCATGATTTCATAAACTTGAAACTTTTTTAAGGATATTAGAATAAGATTTTTTTTTTTTTTTGGCCATATCAAAGGTATATAATATGATTGATATGATAGTGGCTGTCAAATTTGATAGAATTGATTATTTTGGCAACACATTATCGAGAGAGACAGTTAGGATTTGGGGAATCATCACACATAAGTAAGTAGGGAATAAGAGTCCCCTTTGCATAAGGACTTTTTTGTCCTCCAAATCTTTGATGTGTATCTCCATTAATTAATCTGGCATGCATAGATGGGAGTACAAATACTGGTGTTAATCCAACTTATGAACCTATAGTAGGAAACCCATAATAATTAAATTAAGAACCTTAGTCATAACATGCCATGACACCTTACCATAAGGATTTTTCCACAACGAGAATACCTCTTGATGATGCAACAACAGCTACCTACTCCATTGGATGACTGGTTCTTCCATAAATAAATACAAGGCATAACATAAATGATTTTTCATGATTTATGTTATTAGGAAGTATTAAAGTGTTTCATCAATTTTCTTTTCGATGATGGGACATACAGATGTAATTATTAAATTTTAGATTTTGATAAAAAATTAATTGATGAAGTTAAGATCTAATTGACATTTGAGCAGGACTAGTTTCCATCGTAAAAGATAAAACAACTGAAGCAGAAGAATCAAATGTTGGGCCTAAGTAAAAAATAAAGTATCGGACTGGAAGAATCAGACATTACACCAAGATCAGATGTTGCGGGAGTCAATATGCCGATGGATCGGGTGATATAACGAATATTTATACGTCGTGCCGAAAATTTGGACGAAGTTCAGATGAACCAATGATATGTCAGACAATATAGAACTCTTGTCCTTAGTCATTTATGTCTTGATTATCGTAGGTTAGATCTAAATTGAGTTAGTTTTGGGTGTAATCATGGTAACTCATTTAAGGGCCATTGGGCTTTAATTGGAGCTGAGTTATGCTCATTGGATCTAAGTAGTGGCACCGTCAAACCTGACGATGGTATCACGAGAAGACACAGTCTTCTAGGTTGTGTAAGGTAATGGTACCGGTCAGACCGGGTAGTGCTACCATTAGCATTTATTGCTATAAGTAATGGTACCACTCTGGATGACAGTAGTACCACAAGAGCCCGATCTTCGAGGCTCTGCCAAGTGGTAGTATCGCCTAATGCAGGCGATGGTACCGCTCATATTATGAAAACTCAAAAATTTAAATTTTTGCTCTACTTTTTGAAGTCATTTGGAGGCTTATAAATACCTTACTCATTTTTTATTGAGGATGCAAGAATTGAGAACAAAAATTTGTGATTCTTAGTTGCAAACTCTATTGTAATTTCTTAAGAGTTCCTCTCATCTTAAAATTTAGGTTTCATTCTAAGGGTGATGTGAGACTTACAAAGGTTTTCTCCTAAACCTGTGAAAAAGAGGAAGGGTTGTAAAAGAGTAGTTGATCTTTGCCCATTGAAAGAAGATTATTAATGAAAGCTGGTGACCTCGACGGAGGAGTAAATCGGGAGTGGACGTTGGTCGTGACAACCGGACCACTATAAATCTAGTGTACACTTCTTTTGTTGCTTATTCTTATTGAGTACAAATTTAGTTGCTCACAACACTTTACTTACCTTTTAAGTCAAAACGTATTTTAGATATGGTTTCATTAACCGATTTTTTAAATTGATGTAATTTTTTGAAATTACTCATTCACCCTCCTCTTAATACCACTATTATCCTAACAATTCGTATAACACCGAAGAGATACTAAATGGCTTTTTTCGATAATTGAAAGGGTCACTCTATTCATCCTCCTATGTTCAATGGGGTAGACTACACTTATTGGAAAACACATATGAAGATTTTTTTGATTTATATGGACTTTAATTTATTAAATATCGTCAAATGTGGCTTTCAAAAATCCTCTGAATGACTAGACAAAAAATTATTTTCTTTAAATGCGAAAGTTATGAATGATTTATTTTATGCTTTAGATAAAAATAAATTTAATCATGTTTCTATATGTGAAAATGTACATGATATTTGAGACACACTTAAAGTCGCACATGAATGCATAAATAAAGTTAAAGAGTCTATGATTAATCTTTTGGTGCATAATTATGAATTGTTTCGAATGAAGTAAGCGAAACTATTATGACATGTATACTCATTTTACGGATATTGTTAATGGTTTGAAAGTACTTGGTAAAATTTTTACTAACCTTGAACTTATTAATTAAATTTTACGATCAATTCCTAAAAATTAGGATCCAAAAGTAACTGTTATTCAAGAAGCAAAATACTTGAACTGTTTTACTCTTGAAGAACTCCTAGGGTCACAATGACCTAATATATAGCAACTGGTGTATATTGTGCAAAAGTTATTTGGATGAAAGATACTTAAGATGACTATGTACTTTACTTGAAAGATATTTTTATAAAATGTGATAACACTAGTACAATATGTTTAACAAAGAATCTCAATCCAATACTCTAAAACTAAATATATTGATATTAGACATCATTTTATTACAGATCATGTTAATGATCATGATATATCTTTAGATGTTATTAACACAAAATATCAATTAATAGTCATTTTTACTAAGTGTTTGAATGAGAAACAATTTGATTTCATCGCAAGAGGGCATGTTGACTCTTCCAAATGGATGAACTCTTATATATATATAGGATCATTATTGAATCAAGATTGTTTTCTATAATTCCATAATCTTTCATTTTTTATGTGATGACATGCATGTAAATTTCTCTTAAGGAAACAATTCTCTTTTAAGTAAACTTCACTTAAGTCAACAATTCTCAAGCCGCTTGAAAATTCAGTTATTATAACCTAAATTTCTCTCCTGAGAATAGTGGACAGTAAAGGGAGAGCAAAGTGCAACAAAGAGACAATACAAGTACATTTTAGAAGAAACAAGACTGAAATAGACAATAATACAACACAGCAACAGAGGGCAAACTGGATAAGAGACCAACATATATGGCATAGAAGCCTTCCCTTCAGCTTTCATTGCAAATCCATCTAAACATGCATTCTCTACAGGAGCTTTTGTGCTACATTAATCAACAAACACAGAGAAAAGAAGTGGTTAAACGGCATGCTCTATATTGAGTTGGCCAACATCAGAAACAGCTACATCAGTGGTTGCAGAATCTAGTGACATCTCGCGTTTGAACCACGTACGGTGATGCCATGTATGTATTTGGTGTATCCGAAAAAACTGAGCTTGCCATCCTCAGCTCTAATCCAGGCTTTCAGAACAATATGAGAACTTGGAGGAATCTTTAACTCCTACAGACAACAGAACCGTTATATTCTAATGGAAAATACAGTCAATCAGATATGAATTTGGAAGTCTATGTGATCGTTAGTACCTGGGCCAGTTCCCGAACAGAGATGACTTGGTTACCCTCCCGTTCAAAAAACTCGAAGGCTGTGCTAGCTATCTGTCCCCAATTATCCAAAGCCTCAAGGTGATAGGGACTGATTGCAGCAGCACAAAATTCCTCAAAGTCCATTGTTCTATTTGAGAGTGGCTCCATCTGGGTTTTGTGAATCATATATTTTTTAGAATGACTATTATTTACAGTAAAAATTTTCCACTAGAAACAATTAAAGAAGCCAAAGAGAGGTTAGATCTCAAAACTTTCGAGCTTAATAGTGTGACTTGAGGACATAACACAGTACCAAGAAGACGAAAAAGGTTTAACATTGTTTTTGCACAAAAGTAATTTGCCTAGAAAAAATTTATCAGCCTCAAGAATTGGCAGGACATGCAAAGGTCCTGTCAATCGTTATTTCAAAATTCACTGTCCAAAATATGACATATGTTTGCTTTAGAAAAGTTCGAGAAAGAGGAAGTTTTCAGCGTAACACTCCATTATTTTTGAGGCAAAATATTGTTTCATCTGACACTCGTGTTCAGAACACACAGCCTCCAATACATGTCATAAGGACAATTTTCTTTAATGATCTCAATAATCATGTTTGATAACTATGATATACAACAATGAAAAACCTATGAAGTGACAAAAAGGGTATTTATAAGAAATTAGGTTGATACTGTATATAACTCACCGAATTCAGAATGTCAAATACCCGGGACTCCCTCATTGCTTCTGTTGCATTTTGCATTAGTGCCTGCCCCAAAAGCACATAGATCAAGAAACAAAAACGGCGTATATAGCGCATCACAGAAAAGAAAAAAACCGAGAAATTACATTTCTTTCTATCATACACTATTATACAAATATTGCTTAATAGACAAATACAATTAATTAGACTGACCATCCGAAAGTTTTGAAGGGATACGTGGCCATCTTTATTTGGGTCTAACAGCTTGAACTGCAACCTCAGATAGAATAGCTCATCCTCTGTTACAGCTTTGGATAGTGCCTGCAAAAGAGGTACAGAAGTATGAAAAATTTTAAAACAAATTTACAAAAATTGACTAAATTATCAAACTAAGAGGGAGCAACATACATATATAGATACATATAAATGCATATATATATAAGTACCTAAAAATAAATGCTGCAAAAAGATCAAGCATTGACGTTAAATAAATTAAATTACATGATATTAACAAGATGATTATAAAGAGAAAATAGGATGCGTATATGCAAAAAATGCATAATAGGAGACATAGTGACATGTTTCACTATAAAAAGATTTTACCATAGTATGTTAATTACCCCCTCTAATCACTTCATAACAGGAGTCTGAAAGAGCAATAGTAGATATGTAAAAGAATATCTTTTCGATGCATTTATAACAAGTATATAAACAAGCAAAGCAATGACAAAGCAACCAAATTTTTAGTGCTTGTGAACATCTACCCTCAATGCAGCTCGTTTGAGAGGTGTGGCATGAAGATATAACTTGATTAACTTGTATATCAGTATGTCCAGGGGAACTTGCCAACATTTATCTCGCAGCCAAGGGTGTGCTGCAACCAGAGAAGCAAATATTAGCTTTCAGAAATTGACTATAGTTGTAAGCCTCACTCAACATATTAGCCAACCCGAGTCAGATATCTATAAATTAGAACTTTGGAAGCAACAAATACAACGAAGAATCGTAGACCTATATACAGAAAGACGTACCAACTCTTCACTAGTGTGTTTAGCAAGGACGGGCAACTTACTCAAAGCTTGTGCAGCTGATATTCTTTTTCTATAATCCTTATTCAAAAGCCTTTTAACAAAATCTTTAGATTCTGAAGACACATCTGGCCAAGGTGAATCATCAAAGTTGGGATCAGCTCTCAGCACAGCATGAAAAATTCCTGATTCTGTCCGTGCCCAGAAAGGTCTGCTACCACACAACAAGATATAGGTTATAACACCGATACTCCAAATATCTGCCTCCATACTGTATGATCTATGTAAGACCTCAGGGGCAACATAGTATGCACTTCCAACAATATCATTAAGTCTTTCATCTGCACAGTCAAAAAGAGAAGAATATATGAATGTCAAGCACAATATGACAACACAAGTCAAATAAAAGAATAGTGAAGAAAACAATGTCTGAAATAAAAAGAGTCAAGTTCTTCAGAAGAAAAGAATGGACTACAACTATCAGGTCAGTTAAGGCCACACGATAGTCAAATATTAGAATAAAAGAACCAGGTCAATTAGCAAGTCATCCATCATCTTTCATTCCATCCATCTCCATTTAAGATCATCATTCAGCCTAATATTGTATTTATTCCCCTCGAAGAATTTCAACTGATGCTCCTGGATAACTTTTTTCTGATGTATTTATTCATGATGAGATTTGTACTCTTTTGTCCATGATGGCATGATGGTTAAACTGGGACCTGCAATTTAAATTCTACTGTTCTCTTAAATGTCCTAAGAGAACAGTAATCTTGTTATATGTTAATTGTGTTATGTAATTTCCTTCCTTCCATGTAATCTTGGAAGGGATATAGTGTATAGTGATGGCAATGTCCTAAGAGGCAGGGATATAGCACATAGTGAAGTAATGAATAACATTAAACCAACAATAAGTCCATGTAGCTAGCTAATGCACACCTGGTTTATTAAAATCAGAAAGACCAAAATCAATCAACTTCATGGGAGCATTCCAATCTTTAGTGGTGAAAAGAAAATTCTGCTATAAAGTACAAGAGAATTAGGATCAGTAGCACTGAAGAACATGCTGGAATGAGAAAGTGACAAAAAAAATAGAATCAGTCCTGCAGGAAATGACTAGTGTGTTGTAATGACAAATAAGTTTACAAGATAGACCTCTGGCTTTAGATCTCGATGCACAACACCTTGAAGATGACAAAAGGCAACTACACTCAGTATTTGAACAACAATTTCCTTTGCATCCTCCTCTGTGTACCTTCCACCTCTTGAGAACACACGCACACACACACACACAAAAAAAAAATCATGTGTCAATAAAAGAAATTCGAAGTTCTTGTTAATGAATTTGATAAAAAAATGTATATATTTACCTGCGTAGAATTCTATCTAATAATTCTCCACCTTCACATAATCTGGGGAACACAGGAGAAGAGAGAGTAAGGTAACACCAATGCACTAAAAAAGAACCATGTACAAATCATCATCATCGAGAAGTCTTTTCTTTTTAAAATTACAAAAAAGAGGATTATCATCTATCAATAAGTTATATAAAGTTAGACACAAAATGCATTATGGCCAGTTATTTAAAGGAAAAGTAAAAAACCAATTGTAGTTTTGGTAACTGATATTCGGAGATATATCACTACAATCAAAATAAAAAATCAAAATATAATAAAGAAGACATACTCCATTACTATGTAGACATTAAGTGCATCCTCACATGCATCATAAAATTTGACAAGATTCTTATGCCCAGACAAAGCTTTCAAGATTTTGACCTCCCTACGAACATCTTCAACTGATATTGGTGTTGTCATCTGTCAAAAGAAAAACAAAATCAGTAGACTAACCACATGCTAATACTAAAATGAAGGATGCAGAGTGTGTGTGTGTGCGCGTATGTAACCTTTTTATTATGGTAAGTGCAAATTTCAAATAAACCTAGACTTGAAGTAGTCAATGCCTGTATCAATCAATTTATGAATGGAAAGCAAGGCCTAAAGTTCTCAAGGAATTATGTGCATATTGAAGAGAAAAAGTATACTCTATGTTGATGCAGAAGATCCTTTAGTTTTGATTTCTGCTAGCTTTGACCATACTTACGTTCATTAGATGAGGAAGCCATTCAAACTTGGATGACAAACAGACATCCAGTATTTAAACACAAAAAAGTTATATAGTAAATTAGTAACAAGTATTTAAACACAAAAAAGATCCTTTAGTTTTTATTTTTGCTAGCTTAGACCATACTTCCGTTCATCAGATGTGGAAGTCAGTCAGACTTGGATGACAAAAAGACATCCGTTATTTGAACACAGAAAAGTTGTATAGCAACAAGTAATCTACCAACTTAGTGTCAGTAAAATTGAAGCACAAAAGATGTAACAAACTGCCTGATGGCACGCACTATCCTTGAGAGAAAAAAAAAAGTGAAATTTCTCTCTTCCATAAAATAGTAAACCTCCCACTCCATTTTCCCAATCCTTTGCAAAAATGTAAACCATAAGACTGGTGACTATGGGTTTAGC
Source organism: Ensete glaucum (assembly GCA_021527575.1). Classification (NCBI taxonomy): domain Eukaryota; kingdom Viridiplantae; phylum Streptophyta; class Magnoliopsida; order Zingiberales; family Musaceae; genus Ensete; species Ensete glaucum. The sequence continues at coordinate 754,260 of CM038553.1, read as the reverse complement.
TTTCAGAGGATTATGCAATATTGGCGTTACACAAGAAATATAACAAAAAACAATGTCAATAATTTCTCTGCATGAGTTAATATTGAAAATCTCAACTGTGAAAATGCTTAAAACCATATGAGCATGCAATGCCATAAAAAGGAAGCATATTACTGCCATTTCATATTTAATGAGTCAATAGCAACAGCATGCCTCTTCCCATTATTATATCTTCCCTAACAATTATGAGAAAACCAGAGCATCTTAGACTCTCTATAGCACAATGGCATTTTGTTTCTTGATGTTTGTCACTAAGCACAAACAATTTAGGACATGCAATCAACGGCTATTCTTTTGCATTCCCAAACCAGAAAGAGAAACTAAGGTCAAGACGGAGCAAAGAACCAGTCAGAAGAATAAGAACACAAAGATGAGAGATGAAGCATCAAGTCTACTTAACAAGTTATTTGAACTCAGAATTTATTATCCCTTGGCACTAAGTATATCTTAATTCTTGAATATAATTTCTTAAGCCGGGAGAGGGAGAAAACTCAGAGCCCAAAAAGGAACTTTTTTGAACATACCACCGCACCTTAGCTTTCGAGATTATCTTGACTGCAACACGCTGGCCCTCGATATCCCCTTTCCTGGCCGTGGCGAAGCAGGTGTGCCCGAAATGTCCCCTCCCAACCACCTTCCCCAGCTCGTACTTCGCCCCGAGGTTCTTGCCATACCCGAAGTTCTTATCCAGCGACCTCTCCACCTCCAAGGTGCTGTCCTCGGGGATCGGACCCTCCTTTGGCTTCGGCAGGCCCTGGCGCTCCGCGAGGGAAGCTCTTATAGGCTTCGCCGGGGAAGGCGGCGGGAAGGGCCGGCGGAAGAATCGCCGGGGAGTGGACCTAGCAGGAGAGGGGGAGACCCCGGAGGGGAGGGGGCTGGCGGAGTCTTGCGGGTATGGGCTGGACCACGCGATGGCGTCGGTGCTGGTCGAGGAGAAGTTGACGGGCGTGGCGGGGCGGCTCCTGCTATTGCGGTGTGGGGTCGCCGGTGCGCCGCCAGCCCCGGTTCCGCCGTTGTAATCGCGGTGACGACCGTCCTCGGCGAAGGAGATGTTCTTGCCATGGCACAACCCCATGGCTCTCGCCCGCTACCGCCGCCGCCGCTCCTTTTCCCCTAATCTCTCCAACTCCTATCTCGCTGTGGACTCGACGGTTTGGACGGCGAGAGAGTTGAGGACGAAGAGGCAGGCAATCGAGCGAGACCGAGGGAGGAGGAGGAGGCGGAGGAGGAGGACGAGGACGGAGAAGTCACCATATGGGATCATCAGATGGAGTGGACTCGACTTCTATTCTTCAAGGGGGTGATTTGTAATACGAGTGTCCCGAGGCCATTTTCTGGATCTCCTATCACTTAAATCGCAGGAAACAGCATATTACTCGGTAAATGATCCAACAACCGGGTAATTATTCGACGGAATGTACACGTGGCAAATGACAAGTGGATGAGTCACCCTGCGGAGAAACGAGGGCGAGCGGGGGATGGAGTCCACGGTCTCCGTTCGGGCGTGCCCAGTCCCGCTCGCTGTCTGAAGAGTTCATCGTACGGTAAAATAAATAAATAAATGCATAAATAAATAAAAAGTTTAGTATACTCTTTCACATCGATAAAATTATATTTTATCGAGCTATTTCGGTAGCTTAACTATCGAGGAAAAAGAAAATTAAACTTTCACACGATTTTTGTATTGGACTAATCCATATGATAAATTGATCCACGAGGTGAACAGCTACAATGGGGTCACAATATTTTTTGGCACATCACAAAATTATTAAGAGCCTATATAAAAAAAATGCTATATTTAAGTGAAATTAAAATGCAGTATAAAGTAGTAACAAAAGCATGTAAAAAGAAAAAACGTGGTTCTATATTTTTTTTGTTTACAGTTTCTTAAATAGAATTGCATTATTTGTGTCACTTATACAAAAAAAAAAAAAGCACTGAACTTATTATGATATTAACAATATTAATATTAATTTCAACTTATTGTCCTTGGTGGAATTTTATATAAAGTATTTTATTAATTAAAAAAGAATATGTAAAAAAATTGACTTTTATGTTAGTTATACAATTTTCGGTACCTCCAAAAAATATATTGTAATTGGACTAATTGGATTGATTCAAAGCAAATAGTAAGTGTATGAGGTTGCTTTTGGATGTGGATAATTTCGAAAATATGGAAAAGTAGGTAGTGGTGACAAAAAAAAAAAGGAGCAGCTTGTGGAAATAAAATGAGAATTTTTTAAGATAATTTTCTTGAAAAAAAAAAAACTCATTCTATGCTTTTCCTCTACGTTGTTCTCTTTTCAAAATTTTAATTTGGTGCATTTATTTTTCTCTAATATCTTAGAATGCTCCTCTCCTCTTCTAATAAAATAGTGTAGTAGATCAACTCTAATATCTTAAAAATGGACACTATAATACAAGTCGTCAGTTCATCAAATGGATCACTGCACCCTATGGAGTGGTCTTTAGAATGTGAAAATTATTTTATTGAAAAGGGAGAAAGACATTCAAGGTATTAGAAAAAATTTTAAAAAAAAATCTAGAAAAGAGGGGCATCATCCCAAAAAAAAAGACACTGGTATTTTAGGAAAAAAAATCATTATTTTAAAAGAAAAAAGCTTTCTTGTGAGGTTAAGAAAGCTTTGTAACTATGTGTAGTTGGGAGGGAGGGTCTCACTTTTGTAGCTGTTGGTGGTGTGGTGGGCTAACTTTTTTTTTTCTTCCTCTTCCTTCCCTTTCTTGTGGCATCTTCCACTTTTCCTTGGCTTATTGTTGTTTCTCATTGGTTGGTGACAAATCATAGGGGTTGGTGGCAGTTTGAGCATTGATGATGAGAAGAAAAAAAAAAGAAAAGAAAGGGGGTGGGGGGAAGGTTGAGAGGACAAGAAAACCATCACCCACATTAATGCTAATTATAATTTGATAGTGTGACAGGTGATTGTAAGTAATCTTTTATCTATTAAAAACTTTATGAATCCTTTTTTGGGTTTGATCGGATGCATTTGAATCAAAAATATATATTTTAATCCTTCATTTTATGGTAAGTATCACTTGAAAAATCACTCTATCTTCTTATCTTCTACCCATCAGATTTTGGTTTGGTTATTCATTCAAACTGACATGAATGATCCTTCCTTTCTATGAAGTATACTATAATTTTTTTTGATGAGTTGGAATAAATTATATTGAATTATTTGACGTAATTAACCATACACTCCAAGTATATTAAACCTATAAAATAAAGATTACGTCAATCAATAATATACTCGTTAGAGTCCTCTTTTGATGTCCGAATTAGAATGTGTTGGAGTTGAAGATTATACGAGACAAAATATATTAACTTAAAGAGATTAAGAGAATGAATCTATTTTTTTTTTTTTATCACGAGAGTATGTCTCCTAATAATCAAGTCAAATCATTAGTGAAAATACTCTTAACCCCTCCTAATAATTATAGAAAAGTATTCTATCTTAATACATATTTATCATCTTAATTTAGTGGTATCATGTAGGTTAGCTAGTTTGATAATACTATATGGAAGTTGGTAAGGTTGAACTGAGTCATGCTTAACCAAAACCATGATATATGTTATTAATTAAATTCAATGATAATATTAAAAACAAAAGTACTTATTATTATTATTATTATTATTATGTTGTACATGACCCCACCTAAATTGTAGCATCGAAAACTTTATTCTTGAGTGTTTGACTTTGGGAGGTGATACGAGAGTTAATGAGTCAGTACAATCACTTTTGGACACCTCATCTCTTGTGACCACATCAGTCTATCACGATCAAGACAATCCTTATATCATAAGTCGACCCGACATAGTGTCCACATTAGAGGCCGACCACTCCTCCCCAAGTACAACTCGTAAACTCGACACATCGATCGGTAAGGACTCGAGAATCCGATAAAGTCAGTGCAATCAGGAATTATAACGATAATGAATGACCTAATACGATAGGTTTCTCGATCGTAGTTATAGAAGTATCCCCGAGGGAACCGTTAAAGAGTCTGGGACCAAAACACCTTTTTTGTCCCATTACTCAAACAAAGTCAATCAAGATTCTGACTTCAGTATCAAAAGAACTCAGTTGAGCTCTCATACCTCGTCAGGGTTTTTTGTAGGTGTCTGGAGCGAACACGAATAAAAAAGCTCCCCATCTAGTGCCCGACGAGAACGAACCTGTGCCCGCGAAAAAAACTTATCGAGCTGACTCATCAACCACGTCACGAAGACACTATAGAGATGAGGGAAGGTTTATTCTACTATATCTATCATTCGACCAATCGATAACTCGGTTTCATACAAAGTATTCGGCAACTCTTCACCGTGGTTAAAGAAATCTTAATCATGGGAATGTGGAATCCACGTTGACGGAGGAGGTTTCCTATCTAAAAATTCCAAACCTAATCACCCATTCCTACTGGTCAAAGTCAAATCCCCGTACGAAGAAAAAGTCAAGTCCTACTGCCCCTACCTCTTCCCTTCTCATAAGCTTTCCTAACATAAAAATTATTTTTTATTTCGTAGCTTTTATATTGACTTCAATATAAAGAAGAACTCGTAACTTGCATTGAAGAATGCAGACAACTCTTATGCCACGAAGGATATATAGAAACATAAAATAAAATATGTAGATTGTCATTAGATCAATTATATAATTTTATATCAAAATTAATAATAAAAAAAGATAATACGGATATAATAACATGTAGATGATTGTTGACATTTCACTAACACCTCATCATCGAGTGGTTAGAATGATATTATTCTATGAATGTGAAGGTCGATTCAATATTGATAAATTGATACATGAGAACTGATATAATGGATTATTGTGTAATATTCTCGGATGCATCGCATTTAATATCAAAGGAAATATGTAATTATTCTAGATAGTTATTCATGATATTGAATATAGTAAATAGTCTTTAACCTCATTATAAAAAGATGTACATTAAATAGTCTTTAACCTCATTATAAAAAGATGTACATTCTCCTAATTGGATCTCTTCGATAGCACTTGTCTTCAAATAAACTCTACACCTAGTCAAATCTTGTAAGCTTAAACGGTTTGATTATGTGATCCTATTTGATTAAGTAAGATATATTACGTATATGATTATATTCTGATTATGGTTATTAGCTAATAGAGAGGAAGTATAATTAGAGTAGAATTATTCAGTTATCCTAGACTCTCTATTCTCGATTATAAATAGACATAACCTTTTAGGGATAATAAGAAATTATTGTGAGAATGATAGAAATATGTGATATAATTGAGAGATTACAAATCTTCTCTCTATCTCCCTTGGTCACATGATAGATTATAATTCATATTTCATATTCTTGTGTTCTTGAAACCATCGATTAGAATTAGATCTTATAAAAGGATAGAAAGATAGAAGAAGACGAGTTTAGTTCTCATTGTAGATTGATATTACTATAGATCTTGGATCCGACGATGGTACGCTCATAGATTATATGAAGATTTTTTTTTCCTAAATAACAATATCAATAGGTACGCATCGTAATAATCTCTTAGATCCATTGCTATTTGAATTCTAGATTCTTACATATAAAAAAAAATTTATGCATAAAGGATAACATATAAACATCAATCATACAACTACTTTATGGAGAAGACATGTGACGTATTATTGAAAGGTGCAGCTCAAAGAATTCTTTACATCGCTTCCTAACGTATCTTAAGAGAATGACGGTAGAGTCTCACCTTACAGTCGTCATCTTCCACCTCCTCCTTCCTTCTTTTCATCATTTTTGTTTCATAACTTGGAACTTGGGTGATGAATGGGTCACAACCAAGCATTTAGTTAATAAACATAATCTGACTAAACCAAGTATAGGATTTAGTGAGGGTTGTGCAAACTTTGTCATCTCTTTCCATAGCTTGCCTCGGCTAAGCACATTAGAGACCTACGACTCCTCAGGAGATACAATCACCACGTAACACTCCCCACTTCAGAGTGTGAGATACCAAAAGAGTTCAAATATCTTCTACTCGATAAGACTTTTGTTCTAAAGTTTATGAATTAACTCTTTGAGATAAACCTACTTTGTTGAAGACATAAGAAAGGACCTCAAAGAGGGAAAGAAACCAGAGTCGATACCTTTTTCTATGATCACCATTTATCTAAAGCTTTTGAGAAGAGCTAATAATAATTCCTCGAGGGTTTTGATTTCTTACACTTGAGACATACGATAGAAACGTGGATTCATCAGAGCATATTATGACTTTTCATTGTCCATATGATAGATACTCTATGGAACTATCGAGCTCTCATGTTTTTGACCTTTCCGATTACTACTAGGGAGCAACAAGAGAGTAACTTTGTGAACCTATATCTCCAATCAATCATATTTTTTTAATTAATTGATAAAGTAATTTGAGCTTAATTTTATCAATGACAAACTTTGAATAAGGTTGAGTATATCCTATTGGCTACATAATAATAAGTAGATGGTGAGACACTTAACAATTACACAAAAAAAGACTAAAAGATCCTAACTAATTTGTCCTTATCAATAATTATATCAATGTCTTTGCCCATCCTGGCCAATTGCATATGCTCTTATTTATTGTTATCTCACTTACATATCATATGTATAATTAATTCATTATGATATTTGATTAGTATGTTATTATTATTAGCTTTTCCTTTGACCTTTATTCCCTACTAGATATTTGTTTTCACCCAATACAACCTATGCATATTATGATGTAGACTGTTTCAAGATAGTATGATGATAGTTTAAGTTAGTATAACAATTGAACTAGTCTAGTTATTGAGGGGTCTAAGACGACCTTCCTGATAGATGGTTATTTGTGAAATTATATTATTAATATATATGTGATAAAATTTTGAAGATAAATTGATGTACGATATGATATTTTTGACATGTGAGTTGATTCTTATTAGGGTGTGATACTTGGTATCAAAGCTAATCTAATAGTGGGAAAAGGGTTTCGCACACACAGAGTCAAAGAATACATTATGGCTTAGAGTTACCACTAGGTTATGTATTATATATGACTTTGATGAGTATGTTAAACTCTTAAGTATGAGAGATTATAATACCCCGATTAATCTTACATTGGAAGTGTACTAAGATTAAGATTAACTCATAAGAATCTAACAAGTATACTATTTTTGATATTAGCCTAGGTATTTTGACCATTAACAAAATCAAGATTCTAGTTATCCCATTAGATAAGGTGGAGAATCGAATTAGCATATCGTGACTTGAAGATCGAATTGGTTCTTATAGAAAATTCACCCTAATTTTTTTTTTATAGATAACAAGAGAATGAACATGGACCAAGTTAATTCCTTTGTGCCACATTCTAGTCATGAGCGTGCTTGAGGATGACAAATACGAAATTATTAGTTATAGATAACATCAAAGCCTCAACCCAACTTTGAAATGTTATGTGTTTAAATCATATTTTCTCTTATTTCATTCATAATTAGGTGTACCTAGATTTTATTCAACTTACATAATAGAGGAGATATATGGAAACTTTAAGTAATCATTCAATCAAAAACTCATTCATCAGATCTTAACTGAGACTTAATAATAAGGGAGGGGCTTTTTTTTTTTTTTTTTTGCTAGCACTTGACATTCATGCATGCCAAGCAATAAAATAGAGCAGTGACAACAAGAAAAAAATTGCTTGCACAATCATAAACATGTGATATTCGCTTAGGAAATCTTTATTTTTTTTTTTTTAGTGCCAATAAGTTTTTGCTATCTACTATGGATAAGCATTAACTTCTTAGGATAATAATTAAAAAAAAAGGTGTTAATTGAGACTTCAGTATAGGTTATGCATCAGATATCAGCCTCCGAAGATGTAAGCATTTGAAAGCTATGTTTGCCTACTAGTTTTTTTTTTTTTAAAAAAAGGGGAAAAAAAAAAAAAGGCCACCTTGATTTAAGACAAGACAGCAGCACCTTTGGAAATTAGAAACAATGTATCAGTCAGTAGCTTTGGAGATGGGAAGCCTTTGAAAGCTCTACTTGAGCTGCATCAGAATGAACAAGAGACCAATTTTATTTAGTTCACTTTCTTTGTACAGTATCTTATCTGAGTTAACCATAGATCCAATTGTTTTCATTTATTATGATAATGACATCATACACCCTCCCCACCCCGGTGACAATGACTAAGAAAAATAAGTTGAAATATGGTGAAAGTTGACATCCGGATCCTGTGTTAGTGATAATGTCATACGACAAACATAAATTTGGTCACGTCTGTCCAGTTTTCCATGCACGGATTCAGGTGGTGTGCTGACTCGGAAGAGATTTTTTTTTTTTTTTTTAAGGACTTAGGCTTGTTGATCCGTTGATCCCTAAGTTCGACTCTTGGGTCCTATACTAAAGTCTTAGTCGATGGTGTAGGTGACTTGACTCGATCCCTCCGATGATCAAATTAGTAATGAGAAATTAAGTATTAGAGTGTGGTTCGTGTAAGTTGGAATCCCCCTGTTACTATTTTACTTGGGTATCTTTTATCCTCTTTCTTGGTAGAAGGGTTCATACGAAATTGTTTAATATGTGTGGGGCGTTAGTCTCAAGATTGTTTAATGAGTGTGAACATTGGTTTAGAGTCATATATTATCGTGCTCCTTGGGCGAAGAGTGGATCGTCGATCTGTCTCTTGATGATGTTAACTTGAGGTCCTCGAGCGATGGACGAAGAATGGACTGTTGAACTGTCAGTTGATGTCAACCTAAGATCCTCGAGCGGTGGACTAAGTTACTGCTTCTTCTCAAGACCTAGGCTCGATCTGAGTTAGATGCAGCTAATCTACTTCTTTTAAGACTGATGTAAAGATCAATATTTGACAAGTTAAAAGATGCAGCTAATCTACTTCTTTTAAGACTGATGTAAAGATCAATATTTGACAAGTTAAAAATATGCCTTAACACTCGTATGATCAAAATAGACATAAATGATTAGTCATATAATGTTGCCCATATATATATATATATATATATATATATATTTGTATAAGTTTCATAAGTTAATTATTAGTTGAAGCCCTAAATTATGTAACTTTAAAAACTTATTGTGATGCTA
>CM038553.1:125100-140100 GCA_021527575.1 Ensete glaucum | reverse complement strand
GACACGGTGCGGAGGAGAGGCAGGAGCGAAGAGGCTGTGATCGCGGAAGGAGACGGTAAAAGGGACACCAGAAGAGTGAAGCGGGCTACCAACGCCGTCCGATCCACTCGACGCACCAGAAGAGTCTCCGGGTCATTCTCGTCCAGAGCGCTTGCTTTTCAAAGATCAGCGGTGAGCATGTGGGGATTACACTCCCGGGCGGAGGACAGCGAGAAGCGAGCCAGGACACGACGTCGAGGAAGTAGGAGAAGATGGAAGTCCGACAGAGGAAGAGGTCCCGAGAAGCTCCGGACGGTGGAGCAGTACACGGTGACGGCGTCGGAAATGAGGCCACGGAAGGAGGCGGTTTCTCCCGTCGACACGGTGCGGAGGCGAGGCCACAGCGAAGAGGCTGTGATCGCGGAAGGAGACGGTAAAAGGGGCTCGATGGAAGGAAGTCCTAATAAGGCGGTTTAGAACGTACCAGAAGAGTCTCCGGGTCCAGTTTATAAGGCGAGAATAGGTTACCAGAAGAGTGAACAGGGCTAATAACGTACCAACGCCGTCCGATCCACTCGACGCACCAGAAGAGTCTCCGGGTCATTCTCGTCCAGAGCGGTTGCTTTTCAAAGATCAGCGGCGAGCATGTGGGGATTACGCTCCCGGACGGAGGACAGCGAGGAGCGACCCAGGACACGACGTCGAGGAAGTAGGAGAAGATGGAAGTCCGACCGAGGAAGAGGTTCGGAGGAGCCCCGGACGGTGGAGCAGTACGGCGACACGGTGACGGCGTCGGAGATGAAGCCACGGAAGGAGGCGGTTTCTCCCGTCGACACGGTGCGGAGGAGAGGCAGGAGCGAAGAGGCTGTGATCGCGGAAGGAGACGGGAAAAGGGACACCAGAAGAGTGAAGCGGGCTACCAACGCCGTCCGATCCACTCGACGCACCAGAAGAGTCTCCGGGTCATTCTCGTCCAGAGCGCTTGCTTTTCAAAGATCAGCGGCGAGCATGTGGGGATAACCCTCCCGGACGGAGGACAGCGAGAAGCGAGCCAGGACACGACGTCGAGGAAGTAGGAGATGGAAGTCCGACCGAGGAAGAGGTCCGGAGGAGCCCCGGACAGTGGAGCAGTACGGTGACGGCGTCGGAGATGAGGCCACGGAAGGAGGCGGTTTCTCCCGTCAACACGGTGCGGAGGCGAGGCCGCAGCAAAGAGGCTGTGATCGCGGAAGGAGACGGTTATTGATCGTCTCGATGGAAGGAAATCCTGATAAGGCGGTTTAGAAGGTACCAGAAGAGTCTCGGTCCAGTTTATAAGAAGGGAATAGGTTACCAGAAGAGAGCAGAGGGCTAAGAACGTACCAACGCCGTCAGATCCACTCCACTCGACGGTTATTGATCCACTGGAAGGGTCCAGTTTTGAAACCTGTGGAGGTATACTCACCCACTCTCCTGTCCAGTTTTGAAACCTGCGTATGCTTACGGAGGTCATCCATGTAGACACAGTTAAAAGCTCCTGGACCAATGTGACAACAGAACATATATATCAGGTTAAATTTCAGTTACCAACACAATTGAACTGAAGTATAGCTTATTGATTTCGATTGAATTAGAATCAACAAATCATTGAACTGGTTCAATTCTAATTCAATTCCGGATCAAATCGAACCTTTGTCAAGGTTAGGTGGGTGTCAAGGGAGATGAGCCCCAGAGGCCTAGGCTTATTGAGACCAGCAAATTGAACTGTGCTGCTCTTAGTTTCATTCTAATCTTAGATAATATGTATTACAGATTGACAAGGACACATTTCTTTTGCAAAAAAAGTCATGATGTGTCAACAGCTTATAGTGGTTTATTAAATCAACAGCATCAGTAAGTTCGCTAGGACGTACAAATTCAATCAAGTACTGCCCTTTCAGAACTACAGCTTCAAAGGTAAAAGTAAATCATACGAAAAACAACACGGTGATGACATAGATCCACACAGGTCAAGCAATTTTAAGCTCAATGCCACATCTTTCCATAACTTTTTGTTTTCAAGTCCTTCTTACAATGATGACAAAAGGATATATAAATCTAAAAAATTAAATTGTCAACTAACATTATAATTCGGGACTTAGAAAAAAAACTCTATAATACCCAAAGCCTAAACTATAGGCAAGCAGGCGAGAAGAATCAGTGACTCTTATCACCTATTACATAGTAACTTCAGTGCAACTCTTCCAAATAAAGATGGCTATGCTAATAAAGTTGATATTTGGAACACAATTAAATCAAGTTGCTATCAGAAGAGCTAACTTCAGCTTGGTGCTTTGCTCGATTTGTAATTGAAGTCAAAGATAGAGCTAGATCTGATTCTAAGCTTGAAATAATGATTAGACCAATCATTGTACAATAATAAAACATGCTCGACACATAAATAACTCAGCAGTGTTGAGTTATAATCTTCCAATAAATAGTCAATAAAATCCAGCTGATCAGCAGCAAACCTCTCCCTTGTGCAAACCTAAGCGATCGAGTCGACACGTAAATAACTCGCAGCTTTGGCCCGCTTCGCGTGCGCGACCGTCGGATGTGGCATTCGTTTATCAAGGAAGGTGCTGCTAGTCACTGCTCATCTCGCACTCACCGTTGCTCGGGCGGCCAAAACGCCGCTTTTGGCCCGCTTTTGGGCGTTGCGCGGCCGCGGTGAGTGGTGCGAACTTCACCATCTCAAGACCGGAACCCCGGGTGGCGAGGGCTGGATGGGGCTTTCGTATAGCAAGGAAGGTGTTGCCCATCACTGCGTTCATTGTCCGCCGCCGCCGCGGCCGGCCAAAACGCGCCGGCCCGCTTTTGGTCGTTTTCACGTCGCGACGTCGCGCGGCGGCGAACGTCACCATCTCAAGACCGGAACCCCGGTGAGGGCTGGATGGGGTTTCGTATAGCGAGGAAGGTGTTGCCCGTCGCTTCGTTGTCCGCCACTCGGGCCAAAATGGCCTCGGCCTGCGCTGCTGCGCGCGTGGGCGCGGCGAGTGGTCGTCTGGATGTGGCTTTCGTATAGCAGGGAAGGTGTTGCCCGTCGCTTCATTCGTTGTTCGCCGCCGCCGCCGCTCGGGCGGCGAAAACGGCCATGCACCACCACCCATAGAATCAAGAAAGAGCTCTCAGTCTGTCAATCCTTGCTATGTCTAGACCTGGTAAGTTTCCCCATGTTGAGTCAAATTAAGCCGCAGGCTCCACTCCTGGTGTTGCTCTTCCGTCAATTCCTTTAAGTTTCAGCCTTGCGACCATACTCCCCCCGGAACCCAAAGACTTTGATTTCTCATAAGGTGCCGGCGGAGTCCTAAGAGCAACATCCGCTGATCCCTGGTCGGCATCGCTTATGGTTGAGACTAGGACGGTATCTGATCGTCTTCGAGCCCCCAACTTTCGTTCTTGATTAATGAAAACATCCTTGGCAAATGCTTTCGCAGTGGTTCGTCTTTCATAAATCCAAGAATTTCACCTCTGATTATGAAATACGAATGCCCCGGACTGTCCCTCTTAATCATTACTCTGATCCCGAAGGCCAACACAATAGGACCGAAATCCCGTGATGTTATCCCATACTAATGTATCAAGAGCATGGGCTTGCTTTGAGCACTCTAATTTCTTCAAAGTAACAGCGCCAGAGGCACGACCCGGCCAGTTAAGGCCAGGCACGCATCGCCGACAGAAGGGATGGGACGACCGGTGCACACCGCGAGGCGGACCGACCGACCCATCCCAAAGTCCAACTACGAGCTTTTTAACTGCAACAACTTAAATATACGCTATTGGAGCTAGAATTACCGCGGCTGCTGGCACTAGACTTGCCCTCCAATGGATCCTCGTTAAGGGATTTAGATTGTACTCATTCCAATTACCAGACTCGAAGAGCCCGGTATTGTTATTTATTGTCACTACCTCCCCGTGTCAGGATTGGGTAATTTGCGTGCCTGCTGCCTTCCTTGGATGTGGTAGCCGTTTCTCAGGCTCCCTCTCCGGAATCGAACCCTAATTCTCCGTCACCCGTCACCACTATGGTAGGCCCCTATCCTACCATCGAAAGTTGATAGGGTAGAAATTTGAATGATGCGTCGCCGGCACAAGGGTCGTGCGATCCGTCGAGTTATCATGAATCATCGGAGCGACGGGCAAAGCCCGCGTCACCCTTTTATCTAATAAATGCATCCCTTCCGGAAGTCGGGGTTTGTTGCACGTATTAGCTCGAGAATTACTACAGTTATCCGAGTAGCACATACCATCCGACAAACTATAACTGATTTAATGAGCCATTCGTAGTTTCACAGTCTGAAATAGTTCATACTTACACATGCATGGCTTAATCTTTGAGACAAGCATATGACTACTGGCAGGATCAACTAGGTAGCACATCCTCCATGATGCCAAGCCCAGCATGCCCACCCTTCACCATAAAGGAAAGGGGAACGATGATGGGAAGGCAGTCATCCATCAAACGCAACGACAGCAAAGAGAGCCAACTGATCATGTGCCACGGGTCAAGAGACCCAAGGGACATTCGTATCCACTGCATCCAAGAGCACTCACATGAACGCTGGAGCCAATCGAGATGAGGGGTCTGAGCCAAACCATCGTTCGAGGACACACAAGGCGCACGGACTATGACACTCCTCATCCGCATAGCGAATGAGAAGTGGAAAAGCATGTTGAACAATGTCAATTCCGAAGGGACTAGGTAGATTATACAAGCAACGCGCACAACTCCATTCAAACAAAGCGCAATTGAAGGGACTTGCAGCGAAGGTGGTTAGCTGCACAATAGTAGGGAGCCCACCACAGCATACAAATCCATCACCACTCACATGCCGACACGATCACCCCATCGGACAGCCCGTCGCCAACCATGAATCCAAGAGACTCAAGTGGTTGATCAAACAAAGGCAACCAACAACAAGAAACCACCGTGCATGATGAAATTCACAACAAGACAACTTTTGTGAAATGAGAAAACAGAAGACTTAGAGCGAAGATGTCACCACGATCGTCGTAGCACGCGAAAATGACCAAAAAACAGGCCAAAACGGATCGTTTTGGGCCGCCCGAGAGAGCGGAGAGCGAACAAAGCGACGGGCAGCACCTTCCCTGCTATACGAATGCCCCGCCCAAACGACCGCTCTCTGCACCCCGCAAAGACACGAAAACGACTCAAAGGGCCAACCAAAACGGGCCAAATCGCTTTGGGCAGCGGCGAGGGGCGGATAGATAACGAAGCGACGGGCAACACCTTCCCTGCTATACGAAAGCCCCATCCAGCCCTGTGCCACTCGGGGGGTTCCAGGGTGCTGAGATGGATGATGTTTCGCACCGCCCGCCTCGGTCGCCGCAGCACACGAAAATGGACCAAAAATGGGCCAAAACTGGCCGTTTTGGGTCGCCCGAGCCAGCGGCGAGCGACGGACAGCGAACGGCGACGGGCAACACCTTCCCTGCTATCAAAGCCCCATCCAGCCTGTGCCACTCGGGGTTCGTGGTGCGAGATGGATGATGTTTCGCACCGCCCGCCTCGGTTGCCGCAGCACATGAAAACGGACCAAAAACGGGCCAAAACTGGCCGTTTTGGGTCGCCCGAGCGAGCGGCGAGCGACGGACAGCGAACGAAGCGACGGGCAACACCTTCCCTGCTATACGAAAGCCCCATCCAGCCCTGTGCCACCCGGGGGGTTCCAGGGTGCTGAGATGGCTGAAGTTTCGCACCGCTCGCCGCAGCATGCGAAAACAACCCAAAAACGGGCCAAAACTGGCATTTTGGGCCGCCCAAGAGAGTGGCGAGCGACGGACATCGAACGACGCGACGGGCAGCACCTTCCTTGATAAACGAATGCCACATCCAGACGACCGCTCGCCGCGCCCACCGTAGCACGCAAACGCCCAAAACGGGCCAAATCGGCCTTGGCCGCCCGAGCGGCGGCGGCGACGAACGGGCGAGCAACACCTTCCCTGCTATACGAAAGCCCCATCTAGCCCTGTGCCACCCGGGGGGCTCCAGGGTGCTGAGATGGCTGACGTTTCGCACCGCTCGCCACGGATGCCGCAGACACAAAAAAGATAAAAAAAGCCAAATCGGTCGTTTTGGGCCGCCCGAGCGGCGGCGGCGAATGACAACGGCGACGGCAACACCTTCCTCGCTATACGAAAGCCCCATCCAGCCTGTGCCACTCGGGGTTCTGTCCGAGATGGCCGCCGCCACCGCGACGCCAAAGATGCCCAAAAACGGGCCAAAGCTGGCCTTTATTGGCCGACCGAGCGAGCGGCGAGCGACAGACAGCGAACGAAGCGACGGGCAACACCTTCCCTGCTATACAAAAGCCCCATCTAGCCCTGTGCCACCCGGGGGGTTCCAGGGTGCTGAGATGGTCGCGCCGCCCGCGCCGCAGCACGCGAAAACGGCCCAAAAACGTGCCAAAATTGGTCGTTTTTGGCCGCCCGAGCGAGCGACGAGCGGCGGACAGTGAACGAAGCGACGGGCAACACCTTCCTTGCTAAACGAATGCCACATCCAGACAACCGCTCGCCGCGCCCATCGCGGCACGTGAAAACAGCCCAAAAACGGGCCAAAACTGGCCGTTTTTGGCCGCCCAAGCGAGCGGCGAGCAGCAGACAACAAATGAAGCGACGGGCAACACCTTCCCTGCTATACGAAAGCCCCATCCAGCCCTCTGCCACTCGGGGGGTTCCAGGGTGCTGAGATGGCTGACGTTTCGCACCGCTCACCGCGGTCACCGCAGCACATGAAAACGGACCAAAAACGGGCCAAAACTGGCCATTTTTGACCTCCCGAGCGAGCGGCGGCGAACGAAGCGACGGGCAACACCTTCCCTACTATATGGAAGCCCATCCAGCGTACACCGGGGTTCGGTCGAGATGGTCGACGTCGCACCACTCGACGCGATCGCCGCAAAACGCCCAAAACGGGCCACAACTACTTTTTTTGGCCAGCGGCGGCGAGTGGCGACAGCAGACGGGAGCAACACCTTCCTCGCTATACGAAAGCCCCATCCAGATGACCACTCACCGCGACGCAAAACGGCCCAAAGAGGGCCAAATCGTTGCGCGCCGCCGAGCGGCGAGTGGCGACAATAACGGCGACGGCAACACCTTCCTGCTATACAAAAGCCCCATCCAGCCCTATGCCACCCGGGGTTCGTGTCGAGATGGTCGACGCTTTATCGCTCACACGCCATAAGACGCGAAAACGACCCAAAACGGGCGTTTTGGGCCGCCCGGCGAGCGACTAGCGGCGGACAACGAACAAAGCGACAGCAACACCTTCCTTGATAAACGAATGCCACATCCAGACGGCTCGTCGCGACGCCGGAACGCAAAACGGGCCAAAATCGCCGCTTTGGGCCACCCAGCGAGCGGCGACACGACAGGAACGGCGGCAGACCTTCCTTCCTCGCTATACGAAAGCCCCATCCACCACTGCACCACCTGTGGCACCGGATAGCGACGTTCGCCACCGCGGTTGGCACCACCAAGACACTTCGCTTGTCATAGCGGCTTGGTGGGTCCAAGTTGTTTTGGAGGAGAACAATTGACGGTAAGGTTCGTTCGTCCGGACGCAATGCGTGTTTGTTTAGCTACCGAGGGCAACAATCGAATTTATGATCCGGGGCAAGAGCATGCATGAGCGTTGCCATGCCGCAACATTCACTGTCGATCACCGGGCCACCACCACCGGCCGCTGTGGACTGGTCGCAACATTCATCCCCTGTCATCCACCACTGCCGCTCAGGACTGGTGCGCCGCCTTGCTCATCCGGGGTGGGGGACGGCCACTCGCAGGAGAGATTTCACAATGTAGTAGAGATTTCAAGTGCAGATTTGGCGCGAGCCGCATCCTTAAATCGCAGATGTCGTTCGAATCCGCCGCACGCTTGCGCAATCGCCGTGCCTTGGCCTCTCGACATGGCCACTCACGGCGAGCATGCATCCTTGTCAAATGGTTGTGAACAGCCGGCCAGTGAGTGCCATGGCCTTCCCTTAGCCATGCACATGGACGGGAGGGCACATCGCCCGCGAGGGAACATCGATTTGCAACCTCGCTGGCACAGAGGGCAACTGTTTAAGCTTGGGGAGGGGGGGGGGCGGGGGACGAATCCGTGCGACGCAAGGTTGGATCTCAGTGGATCGTGGCAGCAAGGCCACTCTACCACTTACAATGCCCCATCGCGTATTTAAGTCGTCTGCAAAGGATTCAGCTCATCGTCCGTGTGGAATTTCACTTTCTGATGGCCACCCGCGGTCGTACCACCACGGGGGCTACATCGGCGCCACGAGCCCATAGGGGCCGAAGGCCCCTACTGTGGGTTTGGAGGCGAACGACGGGCGAGAGTGCCGATTGCTAGCTAGGATTCTGACTTAGAGGCGTTCAGTCATAATCCGACAGAGCCACATCGCTTTTCAACCAAGCGCGATGACCAATTGTATGAATCAACGGTTCCTCTCGTACTAGGTTGAATTACTATCATGACACGATCATCAGTAGGCTAAAACTAACCTGTCTCACGACGGTCTAAACCCAGCTCACGTTCCCTATTGGTGGGTGAACAATCCAACACTTGGTGAATTCTGCTTCACAATGATAGGAAGAGCCGACATCGAAGGATCAAAAAGCAACGTCGCTATGAACGCTTGCCTGCCACAAGCCGCTTATCCCTGTGGTAACTTTTCTGACACCTCTAGCTTCAAATTCTGAAGGTCTAAAGGATCGATAGACCACGCGTTCACGGTTCGTATTCGTATTGGAAATCAGAATCAAACGAGCTTTTACCCTTTTGTTCCACATGAGATTTCTGTTCTCGTTGAGCTCATCTTAGGACACCTGCGTTATCTTTTAACAGATGCCCCACCAAACTCCCCACCGACAATGTCTTCCCGGATCGGCCCGCTAGGCAGGCCTTGGGTCCAAAAGGAGGGGTCGGGCCCCGCCTCTGACTCATGGAATAAGTAAAATAACGTTAAAAGTAGTGGTATTTAACCTGATTCCCTTTCGGAGCTCGCGCGGAGACACACTCTCGGACGGGCTTCCCCCGTCCCGTAGGATCGACTAACCCATGTGCAAGTTCTATTCACATGGAACCTTTCCCCTCTTCAAAGTTCTCATTTGAATATTTGCTACTACCACCAAGATCTGCACCGACGGCCGCTTCGCCCGGGCTCGCGCCCTAGGTTTTGCAGCGACCGCCGCGCCCTCCTACTCATCGAGGCTTGGCGCTCGCCTCGATGGCTGGGTGTGGGTCACGCGCATCAGCGCCATCCATTTTCGGGCTAGCTGATTCGGCAGTGAGTTGTTACACACTCCTTAGCGGATTTCGACTTCCATGACCACCCATGCCTTAATCGACCAACACCTTTTGTGGTGTCCGGGTTAGCAGATTGGGCATCGTAACCCGACTTCCGGTTCATCCGCATCGCGCCTCGCTTACCAAAAATGGCCCACTTGGAGCTCTCGATTCCGCGACGCGGCTCAACGAAGCAGTCGCGCCGTCCTACCTATTTAAAGTTTGAGAATAGGTCGAGGGCATTGCACCCTCGATGCCTCTAATCATTAGCTTTACCCGATAGAACTCGCACGTGGGCTCCAGCTATCCGGAGGGAAACTTTGAGGAACCACTACTAGATGGTTTGATTAGTCTTTCACCCCTATACCTAAGTCGACGAACGATTTGCACATCAAGATCGCCGGGCCTCCACCGAGTTTCCTCTAGCTTCCTTGCTCGCATAGTTCACCATCTTCGGGTCCCAACATGCATGCTCCAACTCAAACCCTTCACGAAGATCGGGTCACGGTGCAACCCCTCGTGAGGGTTCCGCCGCCTTCCTTGTGCCTTCGGGTTTCCCCGCTGACTCACACGCATGTCGACTCCTTGGTTCGTGTTTTAAGACGGGTCGGATGGGGAGCCCACTGGCCGATGCCTAGGTCGCGCACGTGCCCCTTGGGGTACGCTGATGGCGCGCGTCTTGTCCTCGACCGCATCGACGGTATCCCCTTGAACGGACGATCCGTCCGGGCTTCGGTCGTCGATGCAACCCGCATCGATCCGCACCCCGAGCCGAGCGGCGGACCGGCTGCTGCCCGCGTCCGACCGTGGTGCATCGCCGCCCCATCCGCTTCCCTCCCGGCAATTTCAAGCACTCTTTGACTCTCTTTTCAAAGTCCTTTTCATCTTTCCCTCGCCAACCATGAATCCAAGAGACTCAAGTGGTTGATCAAACAAAGGTAATCAACAACAAGAAACCGCCGTGCATGATGAAATTCACAACAAGACAACTTTTGCGAAACGAGAAAACATAAGACTGAGAGCGAAGATGTCACCACGATCGCCGCAGCAAGCGAAAACGACAAAAAAAACGCCAAAACTAACCGTTTTGGGCCGCCCGAGAGAGCGGAGAGCGAACAAAGCGACGGGCAGCACCTTCCCTGCTATACGAATGCCCCACCCAGACGACCGCTCACCGCGCCCACCACCGCAGCACACGAAAACGGCCCAAAAAGGGCCAAAACTGGCCGTTTTGGGTAGCCTGAGCGAGCGGCGAGGGGCGAATGGAGAACGGGAACACCTTCCTCGCTATACAAGCCCCATCCAGTGCCACCCGGGCGCTCTGTGGTGCTGAGATGGATGACGTTTCACACCGCCCGTCGCGGTCACAGCAGCACGCGAAAACGGACCAAAAACGGGCCAAAACTGGCCGTTTTGGGCCGCCCGAGCCAGCGGCGAGCGACTGACAGCGAACGAAGCGACGGGCCACACATTCCCTGCTATACGAAAGCCCCATCTAGCCCTGTGCCACCCGGGGGGTTACAGTGTGCTCAGATGGCTGACGTTTCGCACCGCTCGCCGCGGACGCCGCAGCACGCAAAAACGGCCCAAAAACGGGCCAAAACTGGCCATTTTGGGCCGCCCGAGAGAGCGACGAGCGGCGGACATCGAACGAAGTGACTGGCAGCACCATCCTTGATAAACAAATGCCACATCTAGATGACCGCTCGCCGCGCCCACCGCAGCACGCGAAAATTGCCCAAAACGGGTCGTTTTAGGCCGCCCGAGTGAGCGGCGAGCGACAGACAGCGAAGGAAGCGACGAGCAACACCTTCCCTGCTATACAAAAGCCCCATCCAGCCCTGTGCCACCCTGGGGGTTCCAGGGTGCTGAGATGGCTGACGTTTTGTACCGCTCGCTACGGACGTCGCCGCACACAAAAACGGCCCAAAAACAGGCCAAAACTGGTCGTTTTGGGCTGCCCGAGCGAGCGGCGAGCGGCGGACAGTGAACGAAGCGACGGGCAACACCTTCCCTGCTATACGAATGCCCCATCTAGCCCTATGCCACTCGGGGGTTCCAGGGTGCTGAGATGGCTGACGTTTCGCACCACTCGCCGCGGTCGCCGCAGCACGCGAAAACGACCCAAAAACGGACCAAAACTGGCCGTTTTTGGCCGCCCGAGCGAGCGGCGAGCGACGGACAACGAACGAAGCGACGGGCAACACCTTCCCTGCTATACAAAATCCCCATCTAGCCCTCTGCCAACCGGGGGGTTCCAGGGTGCCGAGAAGGCTGATGTTTCGCACCGCTCTATCACGGACAATAATGTAAACAAGGTGTTCGATGAAATGCTTGTGTTAGTCTGTGTCCTTCGGTTTAGGTACATATCTTGTACAACAAGAAGCAAGCTTGCAGTAGGCTTGGCAGCCCTAGTTTGATTTGCTTTATCGCCAAGTTTGGCTTGTAAATACAAGTGTGTCTTATAAGCACTTGTGGGGACATCGGTCTAAAGTGGACCATTATCCTTTGTGTGCAACCTCTCTGAGTTTGAAATGTCCATGGGTGTAATTTGTATTTTGGCTTTATAAAGTGTTTTTCTTGAGCAGTTGCTTGTGGATCCCGTGGAAATTGCTTCTTCTGGCCTGTTTTCTCTTTTTGTAAGTCTGTGGGATTTTAGGAGATCTCGAGGAGGGATGACCTTTGCGGACGAACATGCATGGGTGCCGCACGACTTAGGCAAAATCAGCTAAGCCCGTGACAATGTGGTATCGAGCGGGACAAGCACACGCAGAAACACTTGCCATACAAATATGGGGACCTAGCTAGTGTGGAGGACGACGCCGCAACCGCTTGGGGAAACGAACATTAATATGTAGGGAAAGGAGTCGCCGAGGAGCGGGCATCCCGGTTTGGCATTCAAGGAATAGCCAACCCTCGCGAGAGGCACCACGAGGACAAGCAAGCAAAGAAGAATGCGAGCACACAAAGATTGGGATGGTTGAGTTTGAGCTATAGCTCGATGTTGGTAACCAAACTTGACTTAAGGCAAAGCCAGGTGCTTGGTGAAAGATGAGACCGCAAGGTGGGAGGTGTTGTGTAACAAAGAGTTGTGTAAAGCTCATAGATATGAGGGAATTGCTAACTCAAGGATTCAAACTCATGTAAGGGCTTGTACACGGATGACAGAGTGTTCATGGCCATCCCAAGGCGCGATTAGAACACGCGCATGGAGCATCGAACTTTCTCTCGACATGGAAAGGATATGTCCAGAAGGCTGAAATATGCAACAAGTTCCGATATTGCTAGACCTTGAAGGGTCCATGGAAACGTATTGGAGAAGGGTCGCAATCCAAAGTACATTTGTGGGGCGTAACAAAGCTCGAGTTCAAGAAGACGGAGTAGTCCAAAGGGGATGATGGTCTCCAAACTTCCAGGGAAGTATGTAAAGAGAAAAGTTGCTCCAGCAGATGATATTCAGGAGGGATAAGTCCTAGTTCTCTAGTGGGAGAATCATGTGTAACGGCACATATTGAGGAAGAGCTTCTCAAGGTTATATCTCCATAAAGCTCAACGGACCGAGTGAGCGACGAAGAGTTGTCGCATGATCTCGAAGGAGGTAATGCATTGGTGGATGCATTTCGAGATCAAGTGGGGAGCAATCCAAGGCAACATCATATGAAGGCACACTTAGAGTCGAGACAAATCAAACTCAACAGAGGGCGACCCATGGAATGGTGGATGTGAGGGCCACTATCAACTCGGCAAATCGAGGAGCAGAGTGACTTGGGTGGAACTCGGTGAAGTATCCAAGCCGCATGAAGGGAGTCGACATAGAAGATGGAACATCGAGCGGAGGCATGGAGCTTTCCTTAGACAGAGGTCAAGGGCATGAACTCTTGTAGAGGCAAGAGTGGGATCATGTCGTTCCATGGGTTCTCCATTCTGATGGGACAGACTTATTTTGCATGGTGCCAAAGATGAAGGGAGCTTCAAGGCACATGCAAGCTACCTAAGAGATGCATTTGATGGAGTAACTAAGGTGATTCAACTTGCAGAGGCAAAGTTAGGATCATGAGACCTTAGTACGGGGCAAGAGGATGCAGAGGCTGGTACTCTTGAAGAATATGCCACAGTGTTGCCATTCGAGTTGTCAAGAACAGGAGGTGCATAGCAAGATTGTGTTGGTAGGGGATAGAGGCCCAAGATCCAGACAATGGTGCACCAACTCTAGCGAAGTCGAGGACTTGAGGAGCTACTAGGCGACTGACCTATGCTTCGTCATGTGTAACCTGTGGGGGACGAAGGGAATTGCCAAGGAGCAAACTAAAATTGGAGATGGCGAGGCCCTACGATGTGTTGGCGAGGCCACATGTGGAGAAGTCGAGTCCGAGTTCATCATACGAGAATCAGATGCAATGGAGATGTCACCGGAGGCGACATGGTGCGGATCGTGGTGGAATAGTTCGTGGCAATGCAATAGCAATCTTGTCCCGTAAGGGACAAAAATTATGCGAGGTATGATCAGGAGTTACTGGGAGCTCCACTTTGGTGTACGACACAACAAGAAGAAGGGCTATGGATTCAAGGAGTGAATGCCATAGTACCGCAGAGGCGGGTCTTCGTGTTTGCATTAAAGCTTGCATTGGATGAAAGCCTTAGTCATTAGCATATGGAGGACGCGCCGAGCGAGCGGCGACGGACGAAGCGATAGGTAGCACCTTCTTTGATGTTGAATGCCACATCCAGATGAACGGTTGCCGTGGAACGCGGAAACGGCCCAAAAACGGGCCGTTTTAGGGCGCCCGACCGAGTCGCGAGCAACGGACAGCGAACGAAGCGACAGAGCACCTTCCTTCCCTGCAATACGAAAGCCCCATCCAGCCACTGCACCCAGCACGGGATGGCTGACGTTCACACATCATGGCCCACCACCACGCTTCGTTTGTCATGGGGTCCCACTGAATTGTCCCAGGAGCATAGCGGCTTGGTGGGTCCAAGTTGATTTGGAGGAGAACAATTGACGGTAAGGTTCGTTAGTTCGGTTCGGACGCAACTTGAAGTTTGTTTATCCGAGGGCCTTAGGTTGCCATGCTTCTGCAACATTCAGCCTCCGTTCGTCACCACCACCAGCTGCAGCCTTGCTCATCCGGGGTGGGGGGCCACCGCAAGGATTTCGCACAGCAGCGAGATTTCGCAAGTGCATCTAAGGCGCAAGTGCAGATGGCTGCATCTCTGAGCAGGCGCAGATGCTGCGCTTGCGCCGCAATCGCCGTGCCTTGGCCTCTCGGATGCCACTCGCTCGCACGGCGAGCATGCATGCATCCTTGTCAAATGGTTGGTGACCAGCCGGCCAGCGAGTGAGATGGCTGACGTTTAGCCGCGCAGGTGGCCGGGAGGGCACATCGCCCGCGAGGGAACGTCGATTTGCAACCTCGCTGGCACGGAGGGCAGCTGTTTAAGCTTGGGGGGAGGGGTGGGGGGGACGAATCCGTGGATCATGGCAGCAAGGCCACTCTACCACTTACAATGCCCCATCGCGTATTTAAGTCGTCTGCAAAGGATTCGGCCCGTCGTCCGTGCGGAATTTCACTTTCCGATGGCCACCCGCGGTCGTACCACCACGGGGGCTACACCGGCGACACGAGCCCATGGGGGCCGAAGGCCCCTACTGTGGGTCGGGAGGCGAACGACGGGCGAGAGCGCCGATTGCT
>CM038553.1:115100-120100 GCA_021527575.1 Ensete glaucum | reverse complement strand
CGCACAAGGGTCGCGATCCGTCGAGTTATCATGAATCTTGCGATGGGCAAAGCCCAGCCTTTTATCTAATAAATGCATCCCTTCCGGAAGTCGGGGTTTGTTGCACGTATTAGCTCTAGAATTACTATGGCTATCCGAGTAGCACATACCATCAAACAAACTATAACTGATTTAATAAGCCATTCGCAGTTCCACAGTCTGAAATAGTTCATACTTACACATGCATGGCTTAATCTTTGAGACAAGCATATGACTACTGGCAGGATCAACCAGGTAGCATGTCCTCCATGATGCCAAGCCCAGCATGCCCACCCTTCACCGTAAAGGAAAGGGGAACGATGATGGGAAGGCAGTCATCCATCAAACGGAACGATAGCTAAGAGAGCCAACCGATCATGTGCCACGGGTCAAGAGACCCAAGGGACATTCGTATCCACTGCATCCAAGAGCACTCACGTGAATGCTGGAGCCAATCGAGACGAGGGGTCTGAGCCAAACCATCGTTCGAGGACACACAAGGCGCACGGACTATGACACTCCTCATCCGCATAGCGAATGAGAAGTGGAAAAGCATGTTGAACAATGTCAATTCCGAAGGGACTAGGTAGATTATACAAGCAACGCGCACAACTCCGTTCAAACAGAGTGCAATTGAAGGGACTTGCAGCGAAGGTGGTCAGCTGCACAATAGCAGGGAGCCCACCACAGCATAAAAATCCATCACCACTCACATGCCGATACGATCACCCCATCGGACAGCCCGTCGTCAACCATGAATCCAAGAGACTCAAGTGGTTAGTCAAACAAAGGCAATCAACAACAAGAAACTGCCGTGCATGATGAAATTCACAACAAGACAACTTTTGTGAAACGAGAAACCAGAAGACTGAGAGCGAAGATGTCACCACGATCACCGCAGCATGCGAAAACGACAAAAAAACAGGCCAAAACTGACAATTTTGGGTCGCCCGAGAGAGAGGAGAGTGAATAAAGCGAAGGCGACCTTCCTCGCTATAATGCTCGCCAGACATCGCGCGCCATAGCACATGAAAACCCAAAATGGGCCAAACGCCGTTTTGGCGCCCAGCGGCGGCGGCGACAGCAAGCGACGGGCGACACCTTCCCGCTATACGAAGCCCCATCCAGCCCTGTACCACCGGGGTTTCAGGGTGATGAGATGGCTGACGTCGCGCCGCCCGCCGTAGCACGCGAAAATAGCCCAAAATGCCCCAAAATGGCGTTTTGGTCGCCCGAGCGAGCGAGCGGACGGCGAAGCGGCGGCGACACCTTCCTGCTATCTGGCCCCATCCACCCCTATGCCACCCGGGGTTCCAGGGTGCTGAGATGCTGATGTGCCGCGACCGCCGCAGACGCGAACGCCCAAAACGGGCCAAACTCGTTTGGCCGCCCGAGCGAGCGGCGGAGGAGCGAACGGCGACGGCGACCTTCCTTGATAAACGAATGCCACATACAGATGACCGCTCAACGTGCTCGCGAAGACGCGAAAACGGCCCAAAACGGGCTTTTGGTCGAGCGGCGGAGCGGACAGCGAACGGCGAGGCGACACCTTCCTGCTATACGAAAGCCCCATCCAGCCCTGTACCCGGGGTTCCAGGGTGCTGAGATGGCTGACGTTCACCGCTGCGCCGCAGAAGACGCGAAAACGCCCAAAAGGCCAAATCGCCATTTTGGCCGAGCGGCAGCGGCGGACGAACGCGATAGGCGACACCTTCCTTGATAAACGAATGCCACATCCAGATGACCGCCACCGCGGCAAACGGCCCAAAGACGGACAGCGACGGCGTGTCACGGGCTTAGCTAAAGTTTAAGCCGGGCGGCACGCGGCACTCAAGACTTAGCTGAAATTGCCTAAGTCAGAGCAACCTGCTCCCTATTTCGGACTTAGGGATTGCCTAAGTCATGACATGCCCAACGCGTTCGTCCGCAAAGGGTCGCCCTCTTACAACCTCTTAAGGTCCGTGGGACCTACAAAGAAGAAGTTGATTAATTCGGAGCGGCGGACACGTCCGATGTCTAAGCGGAAAGCGACAAGCAATTTATTGAACACCTTGAGTGCAGAAAGAAAAGAGAGAAAGGGCAAACAGACTTTGGAGGGTTGTAGGAATGATCGCAAGTCCACAAACGACGGTTCCCAAGGTATCGACGCAAGACAAGCTCAATTCGATGAATGCCTACGCCCGACATATACGAAACCCCATCCAAAGCCCGGTGCCACCCGGGAGTTTCAGGTGCTGAAATGGCTGACATTTCGCACCGAAAGGTTGCCGTGGCACATGAAAAAGACCCAAAACAGGCGGTTGTTTTGGCTCAGCAGCGAGCGATCGAGCCTTCTACACTCCTTTCGCTCACATTTCTTAGGTAAAACACGTAAACTCAAGGCAAAACAAGTGGCCAAACATATGTACAAGCAAGAAAAAGTGAAACGTTCAAGGAGCAAAGGCATTACGGCGACGACGCGTGACAAACGCGATACCGCTATAAAGCCCCATCCAGCCCTGTGCCACCCGGGGGGTTCCAGGGTGCTGAGATGGCTGACGTTCGCACCGCCACCGCGACGCCGCAGACGCGAAAACGCCCAAAACGGGCCAAACGCCGCTTTTGGTCGCCCGAGCGAGCGGGCGGACAACGGGCGACAGGCAGCACCTTCCTTGATAAACGAATGCCACATCCAGATGACCGCTCGCCGCGCCCGCCACAGGACGTGAAAACGGCCCCAAAACGAGCCAAAACTAGCCGTTTTTGGCCGCACGAGCGAGTGGCGAGCGATGGACAGCGAACAAAGCGACGGGCGACACCTTCCCTGCTATACGAAAGCCCCATCCAGCCCTGTGCCACCTGGGGGGTTCCAGGGTGCTGAGATGGCTGACGTTTCATACCGCCCGCCGCGGTCGCCGCAGCACGTGAAAACGGCCCAAAAACGGGACAAAACTGGCCGTTTTTGGCCGCTCGAGTGAGCGACGAGCAGCGGACAACGAACGAAGCGACGGGCGACACCTTCGCTGCTATACGAAAGCCCCATCCAGCCCTGCCACCGTTCAGGTGCCGATGGCGACGTGCCGCCGCCGCACGCCGTAAACGCAAAACAGCCAAAAGCGGCTGCTGGCGCCGGAGCGACGAGCGGCGACAGCGAATGCGAGCGGCACCTTCCTTGATAAACAAATGCCACATCTAGATGACCGCTCGCCGCCCGCCGCACATGAAAACGCCCAAAACGGGCCAAAACTAGTCATTTTGGCCGCGGCGGCGAGTGGCGACGATGAACGGGACGGCGACACCTTCCCTGCTATCAAAGCCCCATCCAGCCCTGTGCCACCGGGGTTCAGTGGTGAGATGGCTGACGTTTCACCGCCGCCACGCCCATCGCAGACGCACGCCCAAAACGGGCCAAATGGTTGGCCGCTCGAGCGGCGGCGGCGACGGAGAACAGCGGAGTGACACCTTCCCTACTATATGAAAGCCCCATCCAGCCTGCCACCGGGGTTCAAGGTGTTGAGATGGTCGACGTTCACCGCCCACCGCGGCCGCGCAGGCATGCGGGCCAGCGCGGCCACCCGGCGGCGGCGAGCGGCGGAGCAACGGGCGATGGGTGACACCTTCCGCTATACAAGCCCCATCTAGCCTGCACCCGGGCGTTCAGTGCTGAGATGGCTGCGTTTTGCACCGCCGTGGGACGCCGCGCAGCGGCCAAAGCTCGCGTTTTGGGCCACCGAGCGAGCGGCGGCGAGCGCGAATCGACAGGCACCTTCCTTGATAAACGAATGCCACAGACGACGCTGACGCGCGCCCGCCACAACACGCAGGCCCAGCGGGCCAAAATCGTTGGCCGCGCGAGCGGCGGCGACGGGACGAACAAGTGACGTGTGACACCTTCCACGCTATAAAGCCCCATCCAGCCACGTGCCCGGGGTTCGGGTTCTAAGATGGTGACGTTTCACTTCGCCATGGCCGCCATGACGCAAACGGCCCAAAACGGGCCCGCGGCTTTGGCCGCCCGAGCGGCGAGCGGACAACGACAGCGATAGGCGACCTTCCTTCCCTACTATCGAAAGCCCCATCCCCAGCCTATGCCACCCAGGGATGGCTAACGTGCTCACCGCGGGCCCCACCACACGCCGCTTGTTATGGGGTCCCACCGAATTGTCCCGCTTGGAGCATAGCGGCTTGGTGGGTCAAGTTGATTTGGAGGAGAACAATTGACGGAAGGTTCGTTAGTTGGCGCAACTTGCGAGTTTGTTTATCTAGAGGGCAACAATCGAATCTCAAGATCCGGGGCAAGAGCATGCATGAGCGGTTGCCATGTTCGCAACATTCACTGTCGACGACCGATCTCCATCTGCCGCATCATGGCTCACTGATGCTTAGCGCCTTGCTCATCTTGGGGAGCGGGGACGGCCACTCGCAGAGATTCACAACAAGAGATATTTCGGCAAGTAGATTAAGAGCCGCATCCTTAACCGCTCACAGAGCTCTGCGCTTGCGCCACAAGCCTCCCAGGGCTCACCGCAGAGCATGCATGCATGGCCTTCCCTTAGCCATGCACATGGATGGGAGGTACATCCCGAGGGAACGTCGATTTGCAACCTCCGCACGGAGGGCATTGTTTGCCGGGAGGCGGGGGCGATCCGCGACGCTGGATCTCGGTGGATCATGGCAGCAAGGCCACTCTACCACTTACAATGCCCCATCGCGTAAGTCATCTGCAGCGATCCCTTCGTCCGCGCGAATTTCACTTTCCGATGGCCACCCGCGTACCACCATGGGGCTACACCGCGACGAGCCCATGGGGCAAGGCCCCTCGTGGGAGGCGAACGACGGCGAGCGCGCGCTAGCTAGGATTCGACTTAGGCGTTCTCATAATCCGACACCGTAACCCATCGGCTTTTCAACCAAGCGCGATGACCAATTGTATGAATCAACGGTTCCTCTCGTACTAGGTTGAATTACTATCATGACACGATCATCGAGGGTAAAACTAACTG
>CM038553.1:105100-110100 GCA_021527575.1 Ensete glaucum | reverse complement strand
CGAGATCTCCTAAAATCCCACGACTTACAAAAAGAAAACGGGCGGAAGAAGCAACTCCACGGGATCCACAAGCAATCGCTCAAGAAAAACACTTTATAAAGCCAAAATACAAATTACACCCATGGATATTACAAACTCGAGAGGTTGCACACAAAGGATAATGGTTCACTATGAATCGATGTCCCCACAAGTGCTTATAAGACACACTTGTATTTACAAGCCAAACTTGGCCATAAAGCAAATCAAACTAGGGCTTCCAAGCCTCAAGCCCGCTTGTTGTACAAGATATGTACATAAACCAAGGACAGACTAACACAAACATTTCATCGAACACCTTGTTTACATTGTTGTCCGTGACATTCTCCCCACTTATTCCTTGACGTCCTCGTCGCCCAGACGCATCTCCTCGCATTCTGAATCTTTAATCTTCTTCTTTGGTGCAACACGCCTTTGGCTCCTAGCTCTCACTGTTGTTGAGTAGTCGAACTCCAATCCGCCATCGCTTCAACTCACCAATGATTGAATCGGGGTTGGCTGAGTTGTCTTGATCCTTGTTGGTTCTCGCGGATCCCTCGATGAAGGAAAAGACCTACCTTATGATGTGCCAGTCGCGGATACTCATATTGCTTGAGCGGGTAGATGCTTGTTGGAGCTTTATGAGCATCGCCTCCGACTTTGAAGTTTTAAGGTCCTTTCTCCATAATATTTGCCCATTGAACCTTCTCAGTAGTTGTCACTTCCAAGTATGTTAGCATCACTCCCTCTTAGTCAATTGGGAAATGAAGTGGAAAAACTACTCTCAATAGTACTAATCACCAACGGTGAGGATTTGACAACCATTGTCTTCCATAAGCTTTCTTTGAAGGGTCACAGAACTTGTGCGAGCTCCCTGCTGATAAGTAAGAGAATTGGGATACTCGACTTCACCCATTCTCTTCATAGTTGAGGAGGTAAGGTGGCTTCTCTCACCTCCTCGAGTTAAGAGAACTGGGTACTTGCCCATTCTCTCGAGTTGAGAAGGCAAAGGTTACTCAATTTCGCCAAAGGTTACTTGATTTCGCCTCCTCGAGTTTGTACTTCATGCATTGCGGGTACTAACATTCGCTCTTTGCTCACACTTCCACTTGAAGTGGTTGCACTCGCGTTGGGATAGCTACTGATTCACCTTCCACGCCATTGAACCGGAATGCAAGAAGTGCCCAAAAGTGTAAAGTTTGCTTGGCTCACTTCCTCGAGTTAAGAACGGGGTACTGCCATTCTCTCGAGTTGAGAAGGCAAAGGTTACTCAATTTCGCGGCAAAGGTTACTTGATTTCTCCCGCCTCCTCGGTTTGTACTTCATGCATTGAGTGGTACAACTCTTTGCTCACACTCAAGCACTTGAAGTGGTTGCACTGCGTTGGGTTAGCTCGTGATTCGCCTTCCCACGCTATTGAACTTCGAATGCAAGAAGTTTTGCGAAAAGAGCAAAAGTTTACTCCAACTTGAGTCCCCAACTTGGAGTAAGTCTTTGATAGATCCGCCTTTGGGGTTGTACCGTGTTCTCCATCACCTTTGCCGCCTACTCCTCCGGTAGAAAGGTGCATGTACGCCTACTTGCCCCGGTCGAGTACTCGCATCAACCCAAGTCCCTTAATTTCGCTATCCGGATGAGAAGCACATCGACATCGGCTTTATGAAGTTTCTTGGACTCGCCCTTCGCCTGCCTTGGTACTTGAGTTTGCCTCGCACTCTCCACCTCCTTGGCCCCTTTATGACCAATGTTGTTCCTTCATGAGAGCAAGGGATCGATGACTTCACGGAAGTCCCGCCTGTACCATGGCGCCAAGCCCATAGCACTACTATCCGACCTTGCATCTTCATCCCTTCGCGATCGGTAGATCTGCCTGCACCGTGGAGCTCCTCAAGTCCACCTCCTCTAAGCGCTTTTCTTTTGGGTAGCCGAGCCTGTTGGACTCGTCGCTCGCCTTTCGACCACCGCCGACACCACCGTGTCCTCCTAGCAGCCTTGGTCGATGGAGACAGACGCAACTCTCATGCATGGCCTCCGCCATCTTGTTGTAGGGCTCGTCCGATGTTCTCCTTAGCTTCCTTGGTAGCAACGTTCACTCGGCCTTGTCCTCGACTTGCCGGGCTCCCTTAGCGAATGTGAGCATTGAATCCAACTCTCCAAGCGCCGTTAATCAAGTCCCTCCATGGGACTCACGGTACTTGCAATCGACCCTCGGTGGTACACATATGCGACGACCAAGGCTTTCATTTGATGCAAGCTTGATGTATATACGGAAGACGCCTGATCGTGGAATTCACTCCTTGAATCCGCCCTTCTTCTGCATTGTTCACAAGTGGAGCTCAGCGACTCGATCATTCACATGATCATGTCCCCTCCATGGGACTCACTGCGTGCACTTGGACTTCTTCCTTGGTGTACTGCTCCCATATGCGATGACTAAGGCTTTCATCCAATGCAAGCTTTGATGCACACATACGAAGACCCACCTCTGTACTACGGATTCACTCCTTGAATCCATAGCCCTTCTTCTTGTTGTGTCATACACCAAAGTGGAGCTCGGTAACTCCCGATCATACCTCCATGATTTTGTCCCTCACGGGACAAGATTGCTATTGCATTGCCGAATTATTCCACCACGATCCGCACCATGTCGCCTCTGGTGACATCTCCATTCATCTGATTCTCGTGTGATTAACTCGGACTCGACTTCTCCACGTGTGGCCTCTGCCAACACATCGGGGCCTCTGCCATCTCCGACTTTTAGTTCGCTCCTTGGCAATTCCCCTTGTCCCCTCACTCTGGGTTACTCGACGAAGCATAGCTCTAGGAGTCCATCGCCTAGTAGCTCACAAGTCCCGACTTCGCTAGAGTGGGTGCACCATTGCGGATTTTGGGCCTCTATCCCTAAGACAATCTTGCTATGCACCTCTTGTTCCCGACAACGAACGACAACATCGGACATATTCTTCAAGAGTACCCGCCTCTTGCCCGTACTAAGGTCTCATGATCCTAACTTTGCCTCCATGAGTTGAATCACCTTAGTTACTCCATCAAATGCATCTCGAGGTAGCTTGCATGTGCCTTGAAGCTCCCTTCATCTTTGGCACCATGCAAAAAATAAGTCATCCCATCGAATGAAGAACCCATGGAGCGACATGATCCCACTCTTGCCTCTACAAGAGTTCATGCCCTTGACCTCTGTCGAAGGAAAGCTCCATGCCTCCGCTCCATGTTCCATCTTCTATGTCGACTCCTTCATACGACTTGGATACTTCAGAGTTCCACCCAAGTCACTCTGCTCCTCGATTTGCACTAAGTTGATAGTGGCCCTCACGTCCACCATTTTACGTCAGCCCTCTGTTGAGTTCGATTTACGCCTCGACTCTAAGTGTGCCTTCATATGATGTTGCCTTGGATTGCTCCCCACTTGATCTCGAAATGCATCCCCAATGCATTACCTCCTTCGAGATCATGCGACAACTCTTCGCCACTCACTCGGTCCGTTGAGCTTTATGAAGATATAACCCCGAGAAACTCTTCCTCAATATGCGGTCAGTCGCATGATTCTCCAACTAGAGAACTAGGACTTATCCCTCACGGATATCATCGCTTTGGAGCAACTTTTCCCCATCGGAAGTTTGAGACCATCATCCCCTTTGGACTACTCCGTCTTCTTGAACTCAAGCTTTGTTACGCCCCCACAAATGTACTTGCTAGATTGCGACCTTTCTCCAATACGCTCACTTGCACCCTTCAAGGTCTAGCAACATGCTGAATTTGTTGCACATTTCAGCCACCTACGGACATATCCTTTCCATGTTGAAGAGAAAGTTCGATGCTCCATGGCGCGAGTTCTAATCGCGCCTTGGGATGGCCCCAACACTGTCATCCGTGTACAAGCCCTTGCATGAGTTCCGAATCCTTGAGTTAGCAATTCCCTCACCTCTGTGAGCTTTGCATAACTCTTTCGATCGTTACACAACACATCCCACCTTGCACGGTCTCATCTTTCACTAAGCACCCTGCTTTGCCTTAAGCACGTCAAGTTTAGTTGCCAACGCCGAGCTATAGCTCAAACTCAACCATCCCAATCTTTGTGTGCTCGCATTCTTCTTCGCTTGTTTGTCCTCGTGGTGCCTCTCGAAGGGTTGGCTATTCCTTGAATGCCAAACCGGGATGCCCGCTCCTCCGACTCCTTTCCCTACATCTCAATGTCCGTTTCTAAGCGGTTGCACGTGCTACGGTCCTCCACACGGCCTAGCTAGGTCCCCACATTTGTATGGCAAGTGTTTACGTGTGCTTGTCCCGCCTCGATACCACATTGTCACGGGCTTAGCTGATTACCTGCGTGCGGCACCCATGCGTGTCCGTCGCAAAGGTCAGCCCTCCCGAGATCTCCTAAAATCCCACGGACTTACAAAAGAAAAGCGGAAGCAACTCGGGATCCACAAGCAACGCTCAAGAAAACACTTTATAAAGCCAAAATACAAATTACACCCATGGATATTACAAACTCGAGAGGTTGCACACAAAGGATAATGGTTCACTATGCATCGATGTCCCCACAAGTGCTTATAAGACACACTTGTATTTACAAGCCAAACTTGGCCATAAAGCAAATCAAACTAGGGCTTCCAAGCCCTCGAAGCCCGCTTCTTGTTGTACAAGATATGTACATAAACCAAGGACACGGACTAACACAAGCATTTCATCGAACACCTTGTTTACATTGTCGTGATGACGCCGGACACAAACGCCCAAAACGGTTGCTGGCCAGCGGCGGCGGCATGAAAAGCGGCAACACCTTCCTTGATAAACGAATGCCACATCAGACGACCGCTCGCCGTAGCACGGCCCAAAAATAAGCCAAAATCGGTGTTTAGCCGCGAGCGAGCGAACAACGACGGCGACACTTCCTCGCTATAAAAGTCCCATATAGCCTGCCACCCGGGGTTCTGTGGTGCCGAGATGGTCGACGTTTCGCCGCC